>JBAJNP010005540.1:11722-28676 GCA_036877545.1 Yasuhikotakia modesta
TTGGATGATCTGTCTGGTCAGTTTCAGTCCTCAAAGTATTTTGCAGAGGTCCTAATGTCCACAACACTTTTGCTGCAGGTCGGGCATTGGAAGCAAAGCATGAAGCCAAAGTGACAATTAAATCACCAGCAACAGGTGTTTCCTCCATAACAGCAACCTCAGGAGGAACTAGATTTGAAGGGACATAACATAAATGAATTGTTATGGTGAACTGTAAGAATTGACTAAAGCAACGCTATATGTGTGTAGCCTTCTCAGACATTTTAAAGCACTGCACCAGCACTGTCTCTTTATGTTGTTATTATTACGTTATGCATCAAATTACAGACATGTTTATATGAAGGGCATTATGGAATATGGTTATCATTGCTTCAATCAGAGAATACAATGAACAAGCCATCATACCATAAACTTTGACATTGATGTTTGTCTCAAACGGTCCACTAGGAAATACATTGAAGATGCAAGTATAGACCCCTTCATCCAGGAGCTTCATTCCCGACAGCTGAATTGTTCCAGTCTTCTCTGTAATATTCCCAATAAATTTTACTCTGTCTCCTAATCCGTCGTTTTGTTCTGTACTGCCGTCTGGATAAATGGTAAAGAAGCGCGTCTCCACAGGGTTTTCTCCTGTTTTCCTCCACCATGTAATTCGAGATAGACTTTCTTCAGTGTCTGTCAACTGAGAAAACAAAGTGGCCTTTTCTCCATATCTGACTGATGTATTATTACCAATGACCTTTATACCTAAAAAATCAATGCAATACAAGAATTAACACATATTTACATGTTGAATTGTTGAGCATGTTACATGAAACAGTTTATACGAACAACATTTTATTATTTTAATATCTGATAGCATTGCCTGATTATTAAAGTTGGTGCTACGCATGTTACCGTATCAGCCTACGGCATGAGGATTTTAAGATTGGTTACTTAAATAATGAAAAACATGACTTATGGGCTTTCGGTTTGCAATAACAACAAGTTTGCTTACCTGATATTTCAATGCAGTAGTTATAAATCAACAACAGATCAAGCAGCAAGTAACTGTAGGTCCTTATTAACAAAACACAATGCATGTTTAAAAATAATACAAATGTTGCTTGTGCTTTGTTTGCATGGGACGCTTGGACAGTACTGATCTGCCCTGTATGCTCACTACAAGGTGCATAGGGCCCCGCAAATTATGCAAGGCCCCACCCCGCCCCGGATAGAATGTCTTTTTATATTCTAGCTGCTGTATTTAGACAACAAGAGCTATCAGAAGTTAACTAAAACTGTTTATTAAAGAGAAATACCCTACCTTACACTACTGTCTGGTGTTTTTTCAGAATGTCTGTTTTGTGAAGAAATAAAGTAAAACTGGGAAGTGCAATTTGACAACAATCACAAGCATCTGTTTAGTCACATGATCATGTGACTAAACACATATTATGAACAACAAACATCAGTTTACCATATTGTTGGGGGAAAAACCACATCTATTACACAAAACTTTACACAGCAAAGTAAAGGATTTTTATATCTATTCAAATACAGCAAAACAGACAAAACGTGGCTCTGATGTATAGCACACATATGTATAAATAATCACATAAACAGATTATGGGCAGATTGTAGCAGCTGAAGCTGCTAAAATACAATTTAATAAATGAAATACGATTAACTTTCACTTTCAAATTTTAAATAAATAATATTTTCTATGCTATGTGAATATTAATGACATGCATGTAAAATCATTAATGTCAATCTTTACTTTTAAAAACATTTTCATGGCGCCACCTTGTGGATGCCTGCAGTAAGACTTGTGACTGTCCTTGTGATTAATTATTTATACACTGCAAAGTATTAACCACAGCAATATTGAAATATAATGGTATTGATATCTTTGTTAAATAAATTTCTGTTTGCAAATAGTCAGTATTTGTTTTCTTGTTTTCATTTATTGTTTCCCTTTGCACATCAACTTTCTGATTGCTTGTTCTTTTTTCAGTTATATTTTGGATTTAATGTAGCACTTGTACTAGCCTTTTACTGTTTTCATTTTAAATTAAATGTAGTAGATATTTATATTAAAGCCATAGTCATAGGCAGATTCATACATGATTTATCATTACCTTGGTTAGGACAATGTAGCAAGATTAAAATAAATTATAGTACTAGGAAAAATATAGTATATAGTACTTACTGTAGTAAAATATAGTACTTTCACAGGAAAAATACAGGAAAAATGCTTTCAAAAACTAGATGACTTTAAAAGAAAACGGGAGGTCATGGTTGTGCTTTTCTTAGTGTGTATGTGGGCCTCAAATATTATTTAGGGATGTTATTAATTATTCATTTGACAACCAGTTTTCAAACAGATGGAAAAGATCCATCACATTTTTTATATTCAAGTTTAGCAGCTGCTGGAGACAAATGACAGACAGAAACAAACATGATGGGTTACTGTCATGTAAGTGGGTGTTGGCCAACTTACACAGATGGTGTGTGTTAAAGTCTGAAAAACATCCACATTTACAGTATGTACAGTAAATAGCAATTATCCACCCACCCTGAACCGTTAAGAATATTAATAACTGGGTTCTGGTTCAAATGGATGTAAATTTAGTTTAATCATTTATGGTTCAGTCTGCAACAACCAGCAAAACCTTTAAACCCATTTTCCATTTTACAACTGTGACAAACTGTGTCACATCACACATTTTTGTGGCTTCTGGTTGATGTTTAAAGCAGTTTGTGTTCATTTTTGGTATTACTTAGTACAATAAACTACAACAAAATGATCACTTTTAGTGATCACAACAAAATGATCACTCTTTGCTGTTGTTATTTCTTAACATTTCATAGTTATTACAAAGAACAGTATCCGTTTTAAAATGACAGTAAAACAGCAGTAATGCATAATCTACAGAAATCAGTTGACGCGGCATCAAGCATGAACAAATTCAGAACATCATCTGACAGTTTTTGAATGTTATGCAAGAATGTTGCTCCAGCTCTGTAGAGCAGAGGGCCTTTCAACAAAACTCTGAGGAGCCTCAAAATTACTTAAATGAGACAACAAGCATTAAAATGAGATAAAACTCAAAAGCATGATATAATTTAGCATTTTGGTTTTTTTTATATTGAATGTATTTCTTTCTGGTTATGCAAAGATCTAGAATATTTCATTGAATAGACATTACAAGGGGGGCGGGGCATCAATTATTGTTATGGACAATGACGTAAAAATAGGTGTGACCCACTGCTCTAGCAGCTTATGTTATTATGATGTTGCCAGCATGAAAACATGACAGCTTAAGAGGAAGTTTGGTCTGAGGTTTCTGTGCATGTCAACAGCACGTACCAGAGTCCCCTCAGAGCCCCATCAGGTGTTTCCGCTTTAACTGCCACCCCAGGTATCGCGGTGGGCAGAAAAAACGCTGATACGACTTTCTGTCAGCATGGAAACTTCTTTGCCGTTTGTGCCCATGGCGGCTGACTACAGTAGAGAGAGGGTACAGGATTAGCTTCCTGATTCAATGGTGTTTTCAGACTATGTTATTAGGAGAGAAGCACCTAGTGTTGGCCAAAGAGCTATAGAATGTGTTTCTTCTTAGATGAGAGATCTGGTCTTTATTTTATAGTTCCCAAAAGGGTTGAGGACTGCGTCCAGTTTAAGATCTGCATCAGCTGAATCGATCTCTGAGGGAATACAGATTCAAGATGTTAACCCTCAAACAGATTGTGTGTCAAATTCAGCCTGAGGACCAGTTTGTAATAATAGATCTAAAGAACGAAGATTCTCAGGTTCCTGTCAGCAGAAAGGTTTACCAGTATAATATTATACTGTTTATTAACTGTTTATTAAGTGTTTCCTTTCAGCCTATCATCACATCTTCAACAATGATGCAGAATGAGTTACTGTGTCCATCCTTGATGCAATAGGAATGAGGTACGTTGGTTACATCACACATGCAAACCCAATGTCCTCCCAATATAGTGTCAAAAACAAACTTTTTTTTACAAAATTTACTAGAATTCAACATGGTGTGACATCAGCTCCACATTCTCTATATACACTAATTCCCTGCCTGGGGAGCTAAATGAGACACACACCATGTCTCACACCAAATGACAGAAAATTCTGTTATAGAAAAATGACATTCAATGCTATTACAAACACAATTTAGCGAAAAAATCAGCTCAATTGATTCCCAAAGTTTTGCCACAGAGTTGCAAATGCTAGATCTTACAGTGATGTTTCATTAAGGGGACTTGTGGAATCCTTCAAACCGAAGTTCCATTATCGCCCACTGGGAGGCATATTGAACATGAGCAAAGTACGGATTTCAGGAAACTTTTAACCTACTGTCTACTGACTATTACCAAATCACACCAAAATAACATCAGATCACTGCCGCTGAATAATTCAGTTTTGTGGGAGGAATAGTGAAAAACAGAAACTGTAATTGTATTGACTGTAGAAATACACAACCAGCCTATTGCTGGGCTCCTCAAGTCCAGTCCCGGAGTTTAACCTGTCCTGGTTTAACCTTGTTTACTGAAGCACCCAAAACATTTAATCAAGGTAACTAAAATTACTTCTCAAATTGGAGGAGACAAGTGAGTTAAATTTAGCTCTTGGCTACTGCTTCCACTGAGATCTGAATTGGATGGACACTCTTCTATCACAGAGGTCATGGGATATGAACGAATATTGTTTTACATTTTGGGGAAATCCATTTGTTTTGAAGGCATTGAAGGCTCTTTTCCAAATAAAGATTCATCTCATCCGCACAAAAAACACACATGCAGTAATTCAGTCTTTAATTATCAGTAAAAGTAATTCACCTTAAAGTAATTCAGCTTTAAGATGAATTCCCAAAGTAATTCACCTTACAAACAAACCCTTTCTTTCCTTCATATTATAACACCTGCTGGGCAACCAGGCTGGTGGTTGGGTGAGAGAGGAAGATAAAGGGATTAGTCAGAGAGAAAAACAGGCTTCATCACCACTGACCTTGCTTTTAAATATCTAACTGGGCGGTCTGAATAGTGCAGTACTTGAGATTGAATATATAAGATGTATCTACACCAGGTTATTCTTTCTACATTATGCAAATTCTGTTAGATAAACAGTGACGAAACGTAGCCGTGGAGAGGCAATTATGTGCTGGTCTGATTACCAAGCCCACTCGGTTGAAAGGCATTGAGAGGACAAAGCTATCGCAGGGCTAGGCAAGTCACAGTTTGCTTTGAATGAATGTGTGAGCGCTTATTCGCAAGCTACATTTGTTGAGCTACTTTGCTGTGCAATTCTGTTTTATTGTCTGTTAGGATGGCAGAGGAAATTTAGTGTGAAATTAGCATGTACGTTTACACAACAAGAGCCATTTTGTTATGTAATTCAATAATTTCAAGAGCCCACATTTAAAAAATAACTCAGTTTTATAATATCTTATTTTAACATAAGCATATGAAAGGCATGTTGTTATATAAAGCAGTTAATAAATAATTACATTTAGTTAGATTTCTTTAAATTAAATGTACATTACTTTGCTACCAAGAAAAATAGTTGTGTGTTTATGAAGCAGTAGACTCCAGGGCAAAGCAAACAAACAAACAAAAAACTGTATTATAAACTATTTTATTCTTTCTCAATGGCAGTGACTGACTATAGGGTGAATTCTTGTATATTTTTAATGTACATTTTATCACCAACAGCCAATTTGAAAGCACTTTATCAAGTTATCAGTTTCCCAGGGGTTGTTACAAGTATGTACTTTGGTAAGCAGTGGTTTCAAGAATCTGCCCACTTTTATTAGGTGGATGCAAAAATACATTACAAATATTATATAAAACACCTTTAAAGAACAAAACAAGACGTGACATGTAGACAGAAGATGTTAATTCATCTATTGTTGAGTGTGAGTAATATTAAACTCTAAATCAGGAGAATATATTGACCCCTAATGGGTTAAAGCTTTGTTAGATTCTTTAGTTAATAAACTCATTAAACTCATTTCATGAACTGTCAGTTACTGTCAAAAGAATCATGTACAGTTATAATGCAGTCTGCTGTTGTACAACAGCCATCATGCAAATTATTTTATCAGAGCATGTTTCTCTTGTTTATATGAATATGACTGAACATGAATATGAACGTCATGAATAGACTGAAAATCAGATCCATTTAAGTTCTGTGTTGGTTCATCGTTGCTTAATACGAATACGAATAATAAGAAAACGCACATCTCTTTATGTATTTATGTAAGCACTGAATAATACGAATAATATGCACATAATATATAATCATTTTGTGAATATGCTTGTTAGAAGCCACTTCGTCAGAAATGTATTACAATTACAGACCTTTCTTACAAGCAGCACAGAAGAATGATGGATGGAGGCGGTGTGTTTGAAAGAGATGCTGTATTTATTGATCCATAACTTTCGCGCCCCCCCAACACAAACCCCCCGCCCCGACCCTGGACTGAACATACAACTTTTCTAACCATCATTATACCTATAACACAATCCCTTTGCTGCTCCGCGAACACTGCTATTTATCCAGAGACCGAAAACATAGTTACCAAATATTTTATAATGCAGCATATGCAACATAACGTGCGCTGTCCCAATGCACAGAAACTGCTCTCCCACAGATGAGGAGTGTGTGAAATTTGAATGTGTGCTCTCTGTCTGGATTTGCTCCACTGCTTTTCACGGGCCACGTCACGCCAAGGAGGGGGAAGAAACGGATTCCTGAGCGCTGCTCGAATTTCCTGCAACCACATCCAGAGATTCTACCGCGGACCGAGACGCTGCGCTGCGCCTTCTCCCACAAAATCCGCTCCTTCTCCCAAAATGGTGAGAAATCAGAACCTACCGGAAAATCTTTGACACCGTCTATACTTATGTCGTATTCCCATTAACGCTTTCTGTGTTTGCGATGTCTTTTTCTCTCCTTTCTCACTTCCCTTCACCCGCTTCTCCCGTTACAGATGTTTCGATGTTTTTCCATGGGGGTTTTTCTCCTGGTCGTCGCGTGTTGTCACGCCGAGGTAAGTTATAGAAACCCCGTTATAGTTTGTATAATGGTAAATAGGGCTTTTCATGTGGATATGGAAAACTGCATAACATACAAAGCGAACTTGCACTTAATGAACTATAGAAACAACCCCAGTCGATTGGTGCCTTTTCCCGTTATTCGAGAAAAGCGGTATCAAAAAGGGCTGAGCAAGTTAGATAATGCAGATAGTAAAACTTACTACTTAAATCACATACAAGGACTAAACCTGTGATTCTTTATTATCACCGCATATAGTGATATTTGTTAAGGGTTTTCTGTTTCTTACACACAGGTTAAAGCTTTAAAATATGATATTTTGTTCATGTTATAAACAAGCCAAGATGTATCAATGACATAACACACGTTTACATGATATGGTTTGTGTTTGTGTGGTTAATGAACTCTGTGTGTGGTGAGAGGTTGGTGGTCTTTCCATTGGAAATTCAGGACAGCTGTAAACAGACAGCTGTTAAAACCAACCAGATAACAAACTGTTAGGAGGTGCTTGTCAGGAAGGGATGGGAATACATTGATCTCAGTGCCCGTATAAAGCCGCTGATGGTGCCATATGTTGTGTTTGTTGGTGTGGAGACAAATGTGTTCTTACACAGTTTATAGTACAAAACAATAACAATCTCTCAGGTGAGGAAGATCACAGTATATATAGATGCAAACATCTTTACAGTTAATATTCAGACTGTTTAGTAAACTTGGGTTTCCTTTTAATTAAATATTAGAGTAAGAATCAACATCAGGTTTCTGTAAAAACATTTATGTTTTTGTACAGTAGTTTACAAGCAATGTGACTTCTGTTAATATAACACAAATATGCAGTATTGTTAAAACATATTAAGCATAATATCCCAAAGCATTATTTATAAATATGACGAAGAGTAGTTAAAGGATGCTATTGTGTTACAATATGCATGTTACTGTGGAGCAGACTGCCTTAGAATTATGTGAAAATTTCATGCTGACAAGCTTGATAAGAAAATACTTAAGCTAATGTAACTGCATCTCATATTAAGTGTCACGCAGCCCTGCATGATTCGCCCTTCTCTATTCATGCAGATGGTGGCTGTGGTTTGTCTCTTTCTTGTTTCTGAGACATTGGGGCTTTGGAGCTGTCAGAGCCTGCGTCCCCTAAGGGCTTGATGTGCTGCTTACATAGATATGCTTTTAAAGGGTGTCACCCCAAATTAAAACCCACTGATTTTCCCACTCATATTCAAATACAGCTCGTGCTGAGATAATTCTGTGGCTGATTAGTAGAATAAGAAACCTGTTTACATTATAAGTGCATGTATTTATGTGTGTGTGTGTGCGCATATCTACATTAGTCATGGGTGAAGAAAGACTGTATCTTAATTTTATGCGATTATACCTTTTAATATTGCAAGCTTTGTTTTTGCTAGTCAGCAAGAAACTTTCAATAAGTAAAACAAATAACTTCAGAAATTATTGACAATTGGCACGGATCGCACTGTATAGAAAAACTGTTGTGTGTGCAAAAATGATCCCAAAAAAAACCAGCTGACTATAAAATAGAAAATTCTTCAGTTTCGCTGCTAGTCTTGCTTTCTGAGAGATGAGTTGAATACATGCTGTCATTTACACTCAGGGAAAATAGAGGATAAAGGCCCAATGTGAGACATTAGCACACATACATATAAACCCTAACACAAACTGCAGATGAGAATGGATTTCAGCGCATGGCTTAAAAATCACAGCTAAATGTAATAGCAGAGACCAGATAATTCAGTTACCGAAATCCTGTCATGCACATCCCTGCTGATCAAAAAATGAGCTCACACAGATTTGAGTTGCTTTCTATCTGCCTGTCTCAGCTGCCATACAGCAGGTGAGTCGAGTGCGTTGTAAGCCCTGATAAAAATAGAAGTTACCTAGAGAAAAAGAAAATGAGGTAGAGAGAGTGAGGAACGAGGTGGGGAAAAACAGAGGTAGCGCATGAGAACATTGTCAGGGTCATGGTGGCCCTAGTGTTGTAGCTGAATGGTTTTGGGTGAAACACTGTGTGGTGGGCCACTGTGATGATGTATTTAAGCAAATTATGTTCTTATCTCAAGTCATTCTATAATCTTTTAAGTGGTTGAATGTATGTATGTCCATGTATAAATGAATGTATGTGTGCTTTGCTTTCTTGTTCCTAACATATGTTTGTTATTGGCAGTGAATCTGAAGGCAGTGTGTTTTGGCTATCAATGACCTAATACTTTTACATGAAGGTGCCACCCTAGGAAAATTGTTTCAGACAGGCTACATAACGTCATGTCTAGTGATTTAAAACAAAACCAAGTGAGCAAGGAGGTCATGAAAACCTGGAGTCTGCGATCCGTTTTTGCCCAAATATTGGTTTAGGTTTGGCTTCTAACTGCCAGATCCTGCAAAATCTGATCCTCTTGGATATAACCAAGCAAATGCTTAAGACTGCAATGCTTAAAATGAAATGATAAGTTATAGTAATAGATTGGGGATTGATAGAACTAATAGAAAATGGATTTAGACATACCTCAGTGGTTTCGTACCTGTGAATACTGTCTGCAAAGGAAGCATTTATCAGATTTTGGACACAGCCAGTATTTATAAGGTTTCACTAAAAGGCTATTAGGAATCACAGTCCACAATGAATCATTCTCATGTAATGAACATGTAGAGGAAGGAATGAGTCTGATGTTCAAAAACAGCGGGTCAGTCTTTCATTATGGGAGTTCAAACACACTTCACTGTGTTATAAAAAGCAAACACACAAATGGGACACAGACAGAGCTGAAAGCCATGATTTCTATGTTTTTTTAGCTTTTTCATGGTTGATAATTGTTGTGTCAGGTTTAGTCTTATCAAAGGGCATGAGGCGTCCCTGAACATTCCTGGGATAAAAACATTTGGAATGTTAGGAATTAACGGTCATGTCAAGGGCTGCAAAGGTTTTTTTGTACGGTCATATACAAACTGTCTAAATATTACAATACATTTGCTCTCTCTTAACTAATTCATTTAGATAATTCATGAATCATTAGGTGTGCCCATAAAAAAGTGAATTTTTGCTTGTTAATTGGACAATTTGTGTAATTGTCTTGCTGAGCTACATGGAAACAGAGTGCTCTCATCTCAGCCATTAAAAGGAATAGACGAACAGAACAACCATTATTAAGTTCTACACAATTCCGACCACATTTCTTTGTTTAATACTATGGCAATTTTATGCTTTTAGCTACTATTAACAGTAAACTGGATTAGCTGTACACATAAGTCACACATTCATGTACTTTTATGTAGCTTAATGTGCAAAAACAGCTACAGGTGAAGCAGGAATAGGTAGAATTCTCAGAGGAGCGTCAACACTATAGCATATTGCTTAGTTTGAGTTTCTGGACAGGGTCAATAGGTCAGGAAAGTCTGGAACGAGACTATATGTTTGCCTAACTTGTGGCTAACAGGGAGAATGTTGCGCAAGTCTATTTAAAAACAAGCATTATTATATTGTTTGTATATGGTGTATATATGTTATATAATATATTGTATATATTATAAGCATTGTATATGGTGCTAGCTGCTAGCTGGAAACAGTTATACACTTAAAATCCATTTCACAGAATCCTACAGAAAATGAGCAGATTTAATCTGGGCCTTTTCATTGGTTCATTTAAACTGGACAAAAACAATTGAATGCCTAAACTAAATGTCTGCAGACACAAAACTCTTTTGTTTGAAGAAAAGTGTTGATGCCAACTCGCTACGGTTATTTTGCTGTTTTGAGTTGTAATGCATTTTCTACTTTGACTAGAAACCATCTGCTGCATGTTAACAACACAAAAATCCTTATCTACTCTTTCCTGTTATATTGTAGTTTGTTTCTGTTTTTTTGTCACTCTGTCTAGTCATCTGGCTTTTGCTTTGATAACCTAGCTTTCATTTTTATCTAGATTTCACTCGCTTTTATTCTTTCATATTTCACTCATCACTGTTCTGTAGTTTGCGTTGTTTGCCATCTGTCTTCTTTTTCCCATTTCCTTTGACATTTCCCTCCCCCATGTCTGTCCATGAAAGCACAGTGTCTTGTCATTGGCTTTGTGCTGGTGTTTTATGGCCTTGTTTTGTATAGCCATCACTGCTGGCAGTGTTTGAAAGAGCCTGTAATGAGAGGGAGGAACAGACAGAAGGAAGGATGAGGTGATTACTTGAGGCATCAATAAATCTAGGTCTGCTTATTCTGATCGGGTACATGGAGGTTTATACAGGGACAAGGACATAAGCAAACATTTAAAAACTCACTTTTTTTGTAACCAATCGCAAACTGTGTGATTTAATCTTGAAATCATTTTCCCCCCTGACTGCAGCCAAAATTTTGTTCACACACAAACATAATCACCACAACGCAGTACAAGTTGATATCTCACAAAGTGCCCAATAGTGATGTCTGCAACTACATGTTTTCAAAATGATCAAGTTAGTAGATTGCCTAGGCAACTAACCAGCTAATTAGTCTAAATAAAGCCGGGCTAAACTAGCTTTGGGTTTACGTGACCCTGTGTAGATGTGTTTGTTATGTTCAACAACAGTTAGATTGAAAACACATTTCCCTACGTGCTTTTTACGAAGTTGGACTATTTTCTTTTACACAGCATTAATAAATAATGCAACCCATGATGCTTTAAACATATGGCATAAGGGCTACAATATAGTTGGTCTGTATGACTGGGTTTGGTAGTAGGCACACAGCTTTAGGGATTTTCCATGGTGCTTTTGAAATTTTCTTGTTGCCTCAGCGACTTGTCGCACTGTGTCACTGACTGAAAATATCAATTGAATACGAGTTTTAGCATTTGGCTTAGAGACGCAGCAACAGAGGCAAATATTGTGTAGGAGAGATTGGGGTTGGTTAATTTGGGGTTTTTAGATACTGCATTTATTTCTGGACTTTAATAAACTCTTTTTGGGGGAGTTTTTGCTGGTAAAAACATTTTATTTCTTTTACATTTTTTTCATTACTTTTCATCCGTTCTTCATGGCTTTTCAAAATGAGCTCTTGTACGCAGACAGAATCGGTTAACATTAATGAGAAACCATCATCATCAGACGTCCCCATTGAATACATTAGCATAATACACAGCTGAAGAGGTGTTAATGATTGCTAAGAAAACACAGCAGTAGCCAGAACATCTCTGATTGAGAAGACACCATCCATCTAATCACTGAGAAGCCCTTCAACTGTATTGTGGCGCTCTGGGCAGTGTGCATGACCAATATGAGCAACGTAAGACTGAAAACATGCATACTTACCTCTTCAAACACATGTCAGCCATTATCCCAACTTTACCAATCCGTGACCCCTTAGAGAGCATTGCAGCCGGAAAACCAAGATCACTATAAACAAGCCTGCGAACAGATGGTTGCTGAGATATAGATTGCAACAGCAACTTGGGTGAACAAGAAAAGTTGGCAGAGACTGACAAAAATAACTGGCTGCACTCTGAAGCAACAGCCAAAATAAGACAGAACGATAAAAATGGATTGATGCATTGAGTAAGAAAGAGAGATAGAAAGAGTGTAAAATGGCTAAGAAGAAGGAAATTAAAGCTAAAGGGACCGTCCCATGCTGGCTGTGGTGAGCTGGCCTCCGTCAGCCATTCTGTTGCCAAGAGTAGATTTGGGAAGTGCTGAATGGACATTAAAATAGGTTCACTTTGGTTATAGAGTGTTTTTGGATTTATTTAGACATAAACATTTATGAGGATTCATATTTAACACAGTGACTGCAAAGCAGCAGTTTATTGTGTTTCTCAAACATTTTGGTCAAGGTTTTATTTTCTAATTTTTAAAACTTAAATGTTGCTGTTAGTCGTAGACCAAACAGCTAATGTGGGACTCCATTATCAGTTGTGTTTTGACATATTTTCAGTTTGCTTTATTGGGTTTGGTACATTATTTACTTTTTAACGAAATGTACGATTAAAGTTTGAAAACCTGTCATTGACAGACTTCAATAGAACTCAAAATCTAATTGATGCTGTTGATGTAATCATAAGATTTGAATACTTAAATTTAAAATACTTTTGAATCATTTTTTATCTCTTTTCATACCAAATTATAAATTTCTCAAAGCGTGTAATTTTTGTACCACTGGCAAAATCAAACTGAGTTTAAAAATCCTTTATCTTCCACTGGTCATACAAATAAATGGTCCCACCCTAAAATGATGCCATTGGCTAAAAAATTGTTGAAAAAAAAGACACTTTAGACTGTGAAAGTGGCACGCTGGGCACTCTAATGCATGATACATTTCTATCTCTTTTCGTCTATTTCCTGTCTGTATTTCCTCTATCTCTATTTTGGTTTCTAACTATCATTTACTTAAACTATTCTTTTGCTGTCACAGGAGCGCTGGCATTTTCTTTAGAAAATGCAAATCAGGTTTTATTTCGCTGCTTAAAATAGTCAATTTTTCTTTCAGTAAATCTTTTTTGTGGAAAGCTGAAATGGAAAAAAGCGCTGTTGTCTTTGTCAAGTTTTGTATACAGCACTCACAGTGCACATTTGCAGTTATTCTTGTCTCTCCTGTGATTGTGTTTCGCTGCTGCGGAATAGCCTGTGTGGCTCATTTGAAAAGGCTTTGCTGCATTCACACACTCCACCATCTCTGTTCCTTTGTGCTTGTGTCATTGAGAACACACTCCTGAGGCCTCAGAGCTTAAGTTAGCTGAGAGCTACACAGGGCTTGAAGAGTGAGTCATTAGAATAGAATGGCATTACCTTGCAACAGCACTCCAGTCCATCTAAGGTTATATTAAAACACAGGCTGAACTGTATACCTTTTTCTCTAATAAATACATTTACATTTCTAATAAATACATCTTGTGTGTACATAGGTTTTAAATGGATAGTACAAGCAGAAACGTAAATGAGGTCATTATTTACTCATTCTCATGTCTTTAGAAGTTTGTGTGAATATTTCCCTTTTGAACAGACAAAATTAATACGCTCTTATCATTTTATTCAGTAGCAGTTTACATTGGTTTCAGCTGCTAAGCTACAAATATTGATACAAAATCTCAGCATTACAGCTCAGAGGAACAGAGTTACAGGAATATGAACCTGTGAGTGTTTGTACAGATGTGTAAATGCTTTCTCACAAATTCTTGTTTTCTTTTTGTGGGTCTGTGATATGGTTTAGGGAGCTGCCCAAGTTGTTTGCAATGGTGAGAGCTTTAGTGTACTGGAAATATTTGTGACAGCTCATCTGACCTATTTAACTGCAATGTCTGGAATGGGACAAACTCCAATGAGAGATCCATGAGAAAACGTAGCAGAAAGGAATTCCTCTCTTCCCTCTTTTCCATGTTTTCACAATAGGAAGCATGTGTACTGAGTTTAGGAGGCATCTTTGGTGGAACTTAATCCCCCTTTTGTTTGTTGAAGCTGCTAAAAATCCAGATGTATAATCCAACAAGGGTGGCAATAGAAAAGAGGAAAGAAAATAAAAGACGAATAAATGAAAGAGAAAAGCCTATGATATGACATCATACCACCGCAAAACTCATGCTTATTAGCACTGACATCATCTTTTAAACATTATTAGTCATTAAATACACAGAGACCACATTGTTAAAACAAGAGGGAAAACAATTTTAAAGGGGGAAAACAGGAAACAAGCTTTAATTTAATTTGTTTTTAATGATATAAGACAACATCAGTATTCATTAAACATGTTTTATACAGTCTCAGAATATGTATGTGGTAGGAGCACGAATAATGTTTCACAGGTCAGTGATTTTGGGAGTGGTGTGACAGTGCTGGGTCAGCGGTAAAATAGCCACAGTCTAACAGGGACTTAGATTACAAACCAATGCGTACAAGCCAATTAGGGTGAGCTTTACATTGTAGTACACAATAGTTTTGTGTGTAATCATTATACAGTTCCTGTGTATGCATTAATTATTGTGCTCAGTTTTGCTGACCTCTTGCAAAGCCGCCCTTGCATCAAAGTATAAAATATAGGGTATTGGGGTAAGATGTGCCAGTATACTACTGTATACTGTATATGACGTTTGCTAACTAAAGCAGTCTGTGATGTGGAGCATGTCAGAAAGCATTGTGATCAAACTTCCATCTCAAAACCAGTTTTAATTATATAATTAAAGATTAGTCACAAATGTTGAGACCGTGGCATAGCAGTTAGTTTTAGCTTTCCGATATTATATAAAGTACTATTATGCTTGTGAGGACTTGGATTCAAATTCAGCCTGTATTAGGTACCCTGTCTCTGTCGGTTTAACACTGTTGTTTCTAAAACAAATTTAGACTAAGTATTTTCCTAAAACTTCAGCATGTTGCGGCAGTAGCTTTGGGGTAAACTGTGCCAGTGGCTGTAGTGATATTGAGCTTCAAATGAAAGAAATGCATTGAGTCTTGTTGCGAATGTTTTGGAAGAATCCAGGGATCCAACTGCTGACAAAAAGAAACATGTTCTTAAAAGAAAATGATCAAGGATGTTCCCCACCGAGTTACATACTTAAGAAGCTTCTGCAGACGTACAAAGTTTGGAGAAACTGCTGGAGGCAATATTTCATATTTTGTGCAACCTTGACAGTTGAGATGTGGAATAATGATGCTTTAGTTTTGCCCAGTCCTTTCAAGGATCGTATTGAAAATCCTTTTTATGCCTCTTATAATAAAAAGCTCCTTATCTGGCTGTTCCTGGTTGATGGAAAAGTCATAAGTAAGTTTATAATTCATGATTTATTTGTTTATTTGCCCTTTCTTTGTTAATAGTAGACATTCCTAAATGGGTCCTATTATGCGTTTTTACTCTTTTAGTGTGTAAATAATGGCTGAAAGGAACTACAGTGCTCTTCTTCCTGGTTCTGTGATGTCATGATGCATAATTTGAATAAACTCCTCCCTTCTGTGTTAACTCTATGACATTTCAAGACAATGCACACTAAACCGTTAGCCAATAACAACACACCGGGTCAGCTTACTACCCTGAGCCCATTGCGTAATTCTACAGCCGGACGAAAAAGGAGGCAAGGCTTTGTAGAACCAGGAACTCAAAAGGAAAGAAATTATAAGAATTGAAAATGTGAGAAACACTAATTAAAAAGGACATTGGTTAAAAAGTGACCCAGTCTTGCTGTCATGGCCTTTTTTGCACATTTTCTTCTCTGTATTATTTCTTTTAATGATCACATAAGTATATACTGGTGAGCAGCGATATTGGAGTTCCTTGAATTCTTAATCAGCATTGCTGGATTGCCATGGTAATAGCAGCAATAGTGTTTGATGGGCCTTTCATAATATAATCAGTTAAAGTGATGCTGAAAAGCGGCTTTTAATATGGTTTGCATTCTCTCATACTCTCAATACTTTTCCTCTTTTTCATTCCTCTCCCGATCCCTTTCCCAAACATGGTCATTTTCAGCCAGGTGACTTCCACAATGTTCCTCAGTGTTGTTAATGTGTCTGAGGAATGTGTACGGCCACTAAAACACTATGTATGCGCTCCAGTCAGATTATGTGTTTTGTGTGGGGGAAGGCCAGGAAGTGAATGTTGGCTTTGTCTGGAAAAGTACTGCTTTTTCCACTTGCATTCTTATGAGGAAATCTTGAATTCCCAGCCTACCATGTGCAACCATTTATCCCTCATATGGGGCAAGGTTGAATTAGGTTATGTGAGCACGCAAGCACAATTTGTTTCTTTTCACGTTAGCTCCCAGTTTGAAATAATGAAACATTAGCGGTTACAGGTGGCATTAGTCATCATGATGGCACAGTTCCCACAAGGGTCCAGGTGGTTCATAATGTCTATTCTCCAGACTTACCACTAAAGAAACGGTTTGAACAGGAATCCTGTGACAACACACTCAACTGGTAGAG
>JBAJNP010005541.1:0-28675 GCA_036877545.1 Yasuhikotakia modesta
GGCCGGTTCTCTGAATGTTTTCTCTTTTCCTCCGTTTCAGGTCATGGCTTGTTTGGCACGTTTGAGATGCTGTCGTCATGGCGTCGCACCCGTGAGGACCAGCACGTGAAGGAACGAGTCGCGGCTGTATTTTCTGACTGCATGCTGCCGTTCACAGCCAGCACTGCTTTGCACGTGGTGACGTTTGGCATCGGCGCCAGTCCGTTCACAAACATTGAGGCTGTTCGTCTCTTCTGCCGGAACGCTTGCATCTCTGTGATCTTCAACTACCTCTACATCCTCACCTTCTACGGTTCCAATCTGGTGTTTGCCGGCTACCTGGAGAACAACTACCGCCACAGCGTGTTCTGCAGGCGCGTGCCCAAGCCCGAGTTACTGCAGCAGAAACCGGCGTGGTACCGGTTCCTCATGTACACGCATTACAACGAGGAGGCGGCAACAGAAACCGGGCCTCTGCATGCTTACGAGAGCCACGTTCTTGTTGCCTTCATGAAGCGTTACTACTGTGACTGGATCACCAACACCTACGTTAAACCCTTCGTGGTCCTTTTCTACTTAGTCTATGTGTCCTTTGCCCTCATGGGATACCTGCAGGTCAGCGAGGGGTCGGATCTCAGTAATGTGGTTGCCATGGAAACCAACACGATAGCGTACACCCGTGCCCAGCAGCGATATTTTAGTAGTTACAGCCCAGTTATTGGCTTCTACATCTACGAGTCCATCGAATACTGGAACACCAGCGTGCAAGAAGATCTGCTGGAGTACACCAAAGGATTTGAACGTATCTCCTGGTTTGAGAGTTATCTCAACTACCTTCACAGTCTAAACGTTAGCACTAGCCTCTCGCGCAGCAACTTCACTGAACGCCTGAGATCTGGATTTCTTCGCCAGCCGTGCTACGTGCATTTTTCTGATGACATCATCTTGGCCAAGCGCACGGACGGAGAATTCGATGTGGTGGCTTCACGTATGTTTCTGGTGGCCAAGACGACGGAAAATAAGCGAGAGGAGATGTCCATCCTGCTGGACACGCTGAGGAAGTTGTCGTTGACCTCCAGGGTGAAGTTCATCATCTTCAACCCATCCTTTGTGTACATGGACCGCTATGCCTCATCAGTTGGAGCGCCGCTAAAGAACTCTTGCATCGCTGCTCTTTTTCTGCTATTTTTTTCCACCTTTTTGGCAACTGACCCTCTGGTGAACGCCTGGCTGACTGTGACCGTAGCCTCCGTTGAGTTCGGCCTGGTGGGTTTCATGACTCTTTGGCAGGTGGAGTTGGACTGCGTCTCCGTTCTGTGTCTGATCTACGGCGTGAACTACGCTGTGGACTCCAGCGCTCCCCTGGTGTCTGCCTTCGCTCTGGGCCGGGAATCGACCCGTACGCACTGGGTAAAACTGGCTCTGGAGCAACACGGAGTTCCTGCCCTTCAGAGCTACTTGTGTTACGGGGCGGCTCTGCTGCCGCTAGCAGCCGTGCCCTCTAACCTCACCCGGACCCTGTTCAGGTGCCTCTTCCTCACCGTCATCATCACGGCCTTCCACTGTTTGGCCATCCTCCCTGTTCTGCTCACCTTCTTGCCTCCCTCCAAGAAAAAACAGAGGGATAAAAAGAACGCTGCAGACAACAGGGAGGAGATAGAGTGTGTGGAGATGGCAGACAGCACACGTGTGGTGGATCAGATTACCACAGTCTGAGCGCTTTGAGGTACCTGGAGAACGTGTAAGACTGAGATTTAAGACTGAGAGTCACTGTGCAGCTGGGCTCCTGGTTTTCATACTTAAAAGCCCCTAGCTGGCTTTCAGGAAACTATGGGTGTGCTTTAGCATGAAGCTCATGCTTTTTTAAGCAAAGCTTGTTTGTGATGGTAAAAGCAGTAGAGGAGTTTAAGGTTAAGCCATTGTAGTTTGGCTCTGTTGTCATGATAAAAGCGGAGGTGGAGGGAGAGGAAAGAGAACGTCACAGAGAACCAGAGAGAGGCTCTTCTGTTCTGCAGCTGCAAAACCCTACAGAGCTCTAATTCCAATGGTGTGTCCATTTTGGGTAACATTTTGTAAAGCCCCAGGAACTGACTGTGAGAATTAAGCTTAAGACCAAGCAGCCATATTTACATCTTCTGATAGCCATGTGATTAATGCACCTTGTGTTTTAATGAGAGCACATATGTGTGTCTGAGTTTGATGGTATTAAATACATGCAGTGCTTGTCAAGATCACAGGGATGAGGTTACTATGGTAGTGATGTCACCCCCCCACCACCAAATACATGTTTCAGAGACATTTAAAGCTTATCTTCTATAAAGTTATGTATAGAGACGAATGTGAGAGGGATACGAGAGTCTGTTGCCAGGTTAATATGTTGTATTGTGCTTCCATGGTATCCCTGATCACTGTTAAGTTGCGTTAAGTACTTAACACAGTAACACTGTTAGGTGTTTGTATAACTTAACACTCCCCAAAGTTCAATAAGGCCATAAGTTGCAGATCCATCCTACCCGTCTGTCTGTCTGTCTGGTTGGACAGCTTCATTTAGGCCAGTGTTATGTGTGTTTGACTGTATTTAAAGTGTGTGACCTTCAAGAGAAATTATCTTCATTTTATAAATGAGGTTTATGTTGTGTTCTGTCGTCACGCACCGTCTCGGTTTGTTTGTACACCTCCACTGTTTAGTTCAGTCCAAATACAATTGCTGTGAAGCTGTACTGGCAACCGGTCCTTTGAAGATGTCAAACGCCAGTGAAAAGACTGAACATAGGAATCCACCCACACTGGTTTCCACACGAACACAAACTCTGCAAACAAACTGAGATGCCTCTGGAAAAGTGGATTGTTGTTGGTTTTTTATCTGTTTCTATGAACTTCAGAAAAAATAAAAACTTAAAAGACTCTTGCATCGTTTGTTCGGGTGAAGATGCTTTCAGATTCAGTATTCTGTATTGCTCATTTAAGTACTGCTACATACCGCCATCTAGTGCTTGAGTTTTTTGAGTTAAACACAATATTACACGCATAAAACTGTCTGGTGTGAAAGTGTCCCGGTGTTTTCAAGAGAATGGAAGTCGGTGAGGAGACAATTGGGATGAACTCCCACAATGACATAAACAGCGCTCAGATTCCCAGAGGACTGGTTAGTGTGGAGAGCTGGGAAAATGAGCTTGACTGCCATTAGTAAAGGGTTCATTATTGCAGAAATAAAGACCTTTTGGGCAGCTGTGTGTGTGTGTGTGTGTGTGTGTGTGTGTGTGTGTGTGTGTGTGTGTGTGTGTGTGTGCGCCTCTACTCAACAAACCTTGTTTTGCCTCTAAACCTCTAAGATAGATCCAACAAAAATCCCTTACGGAGAGATTGTAGTAAAATTAATTTGTAAAATGCTACGTAATTGTTTGTTATTGAAGGATGTTATATAAGGATTTAAGTTGGTCTACAGTAATTACAATTAGCTGTATTTAAAACCAACAGAGGTCTGTGGTAAATGGCCCATTTATAAAGCTTTACATTTAAATTTTACTATATTTAAATGATAAATTTATATTGTTTATATAACAAGTAAATGCACATAAAGAGAGCTAGACGAGGCAAGTTTTTTATTTCCAAAACAAATATTACAAAAAAACTGTATTGTATTTCACATGACACAGTTTATCCTGCCACCGGCGGTCACGCAAAAACTGTGGCCAATCCAGACTCTGGTTCTGTGGGTGGGATCTAATCGGTACCACCGAGACAAACGATGAACTTAGATTATACAAGCGAAAGCTTTGAGAAGGGCGTTTCACTCAAACCAGTAACTTAATACTGACTGTTAATCTCACTTTTCACAGAAACAACAACCGCAAGTCACAAAATGTGTCAGAGGAGATTCACAATATCTGCTAAAGACGGACGCTGGTTACATAAGAAAAGCAAATGGTTATGTAAAAATAACACAATGCACAGATTTGTCAGCACATTTAGAAAGAGAGAAAAATGTTTCAACCCTTTTGTCTGTTTTGTCTGCATTTTTTCAGGTGTGATTCGCAACCACAGAAACAGAGTCTGGAGTGCTGGTTGCTGTCAGGAGGAAGTGATGTTACGCAGCGATTTCCACAAGTCAGAGGCCACCATAAAAATGTAGGATTTCAAATCTAAATTAAACCTTTCAGTTCGTTCTTAATCCAATGAGCAGATCTGTGACATTGATCCTTTTAACTTTGTGTAAAAGGACAGTTTTCCAGGCTTCCGTTGAAAGCACAGAAGTGAAAATATGGATCATTTTTGCCAAAGTTGTGGAGTCCAGCCAGCTCTGTGGTAAATTTAATCAATACTGTTCAACAGAGGACATTTCTAATGAAAACATTTTTTATTAAATTAGAAAATGTTCTTGGACATCTTCCCTGTGTTTATTCATATTGTGGTGATGATGTTAAAACGTTAAACCGAACAGGCCAATGTAAGCAGGCATTAGAAACACGGTTTATTCCTCAAGTAGCTGAAATAGATGAATAATGTTTCCCCAGGGACCCACGCCCTGCGTAACAGATAAGATGATCCACTCTAAGGTATTTTCACAGGTTTCTTTGTCTCTGTGAACCACAACAAAAAGGCCAGAGGCAGAACAGATATGTTCAACCGCTCCTCTCGGCACAAAATGTGTCTCTGTTTTCACCCACACAGGCACAGATAACACAGCTTTTACTTTTCTGAGATTCTCAATTTTACATAGTTACTTTGTCATTTACTCACTCAATGGTACAATTTTGACACTGGTGGATAAAGTCAGTCTTTTGCCCAAACAAAGTTTAACAAAGTTTAGTTGTTGCAAAGTTTAACACTTTCATTATTAGTAGTAGTACTTGACACCCCCGGTGCTCCTTTCTTTAAAAATATTTCCTTTCAAATTGTGAATTACGTAAAATGTGTATCTTTGTATGAGGTTTTGCTTTATTCTCGAAACCACTTGTCAACATTTGACACGCATTACGTGACGTCGGGCCACAAGCTTACAGATTAGAAACACCAGCCAAGTCATGGAATATCTGAGCTGTCCGTGTGACGTTATTACCAAGAACTTCTTTAGACCGTGAAGCTGCGTGACCCCGGAGTGTAACTGAGACCCCTGAGGGGCCGACACAAGGCACGCACGGGTGGGCACGATTGACCTCCGCTGACACTGTGCTGAGGGTCCCGGAAACGTCTTACTCCGCATCCTGGTCCTGCTGTGTCTGACAGACAGGACAGATGCCATCTGATCACTTTTAATTGAGTTTCCACAGTGATAGACAATATAAGGGCTTATTTAAGCACCATCTCACCTGAGGTTTCCATGGCCCAGAATGAACACAGCTGTGGCATCTAAATATATCAAGAAATAGTCTTTGCACAACTGGGCAAGTCCACAGACCGAGTCCAGGGTTGAGACAGATAATCATATATGATAAATAAGAAAGAAAGAAGCTGTATGAAGGTTAATTGTTCACAGAAATGTCACGAGGCGTGTCGTGCTTCTCACAGTAATGGGAGTGTCAACATATTTCTGAGCCCAAGTCTCTCTTTTACTCTCTCAGACTCACGTTTGCCTGGTTGTTTTGGTCTGTTTTGGGAGAGCTGGAGAAAACCGACGCGTTCAGCGAGACTCCGACGCGCAGCGACGCGGATGGAGTTTAAAGCGAGAAACGAGCCGCGACTGTAGGATGTTCTGACGCGCGTCACGCCGCGGACCAGGTGAGACTCCGGCAGCACCTGCAGCCGTATATTTAAACTTATACTTATGAAGTGATTTAAATGCCATTCAAAGGTGAGGAACAAAAGAAATATAAGTGTTGTACCATCGGCAGAGAGAGAGAGAGAGAGAGAGAGAGATAGAAGCTATTTTAATGAATTAGTAAATGAATAATGGGAATGTTTGTATGTCAAACACTTTCACAATAGCACACACAATACAAGAACACTGTGATAGATAGATAGATAGACAGATAGACAGACAGACAGATAAATAGATAGATAGATAGATAGATAGATAGATAGATAGATAGACAGACAGACAGACAGACAGACAGACAGACAGACAGACATAGATAGATATAGACAGACAGACATAGATAGATAGACAGACAGATAGATAGATAGACAGACAGACAGACAGACAGACAGACAGACAGACATAGATAGATATAGACAGACAGACATAGATAGATAGACAGACAGATAGATAGATAGACAGACAGACTGATAGACAGACAGATAGATAGACAGATAAATAGATAGATAGATAGATAGACAGACAGACAGACAGATGATAGATAGATAGATAGATAGATAGATAGATAGATAGATAGATAGATAGACAGACAGACAGACAGACAGACAGACAGACATAGATAGATAGATAGATAGATAGATAGATAGATAGATAGATAGATAGATAGATAGATAGATAGGCAGGCAGGCAGACAGACAGACAGACAGACAGACAGACAGACAGATAGGCAGGCAGGCAGACAGACAGACAGACAGACAGACAGACAGACAGACAGATAGATAGGGGAAATCCTTTGAAATGAAAAAATAATATCCTTTGTATTCACTTCAGTCATGAACTGTAAATAACATGCTGTCGTCTGATGGCACCCATTCACCTGGAATATCTGCCAGTCAGGATTTCACAGACAGGTGGACATTTTCCCCCCAACGGGAGGTAGTGGAAGATCTCTGGAGTTTATTAGAAAGGCTTGGAGCTGCAATGTTTTTTCCAACCCATGTTTGACCTGTGGCACAGAAACATGCATGAGACAAAATGACTGAAAAAATGACTGTTTTTGTGACAAAACCATTTTAACTGGGCAGCTCACCAAACCAGCATAAACCAGCTCAGACCATCACTGAAATTTACAGTGCTGATCTTTTCAGCAGAGAACAACAACGTTGAATGACATAAGAGCGCGGAGCTCCCGCACGGAAGATAAACGGCGGTCCGGTGTGATGGGATTCAGGAATGGTGTGAAGGACGAGAAGTGATGGAGGAGGCAGGTGTTCCCGGTGCTCCGGTCAGATTTACAGCATAAACAGCTTTTCCCTGACGAGTTTGAGATTCCCCACTAATTCCCACAGAATGCTTCCGAATGCTGGAATGCTGCTTCACATTCCGGGCTGGAGCAGACGAGCCCTATATGGGCCGGGCAGCAGGTCTGTCTTTGCTGGAATGCACTTCTGAGTGCACCAGCTGGACTAGCCATACCTTAAACACACCGTCCTCCATTTTAAACTTCCTACACCTGTACAGAAACACACACACACTTACTATATAGGGGTATTTTTAGTATATTGCCCTTTAGTATAGGGGGGCAATTCCCAATGGTGGCAGGAAACAAAACATCAAAGATGCCCTTGAGATTTAAAACCCTGTATTCCAATATGTCTGCCCTAGTGACATATTAAGTTAAATATGGAACAATTTCTGGGCATGAGTAACCGTATTTTGGCCTGTCCATCGCTTCACTTATTCTCTTTATGAAAACTATTTTTTCAAGGTTTTTTTTTCATTGTTTGCCACCTGTCTTGGCCTAAATAAGACTTCTAAAATCAGAACGCCAAGTTGAAAGGCATTTTTTTAAAGAATAAATCTGGGTGCATGCACAGGTGAGCTCTTGTGATTTGCACCAGACAGACAAAGCTCTTTTCCCTTCTTTCCCTTCCCTTCTTTCCACACCTCCCTCCCGTGTCACCCTGTGTTTTACAGTGTGTGAGGGTAAAACCGATTTTCCATCCTGATCCTGATGTGAGATTCCTAACTGCCTCGGACAGCCTCGGATTCCAAAGATGCTCAGAGCATGTCTGACGGGTTGCCATTTTCCCTGGTATCTTGTTTATTCTCCAACTAATGTGTGTGTAAATAATGTACATCGTTATCATCGTTATGATGTCATCACCGTCGACATCATCACTTCCAGTATAGCCTCTGAGTGAACTGTGAGTCCTCCCTCCGTATCATGGAAGACAAACAAGAGTAAAAAATGGATCATAAAAGGAATAAAAAAGGAATTCATCACACTTACATTTCACTGGCAAGACAAATGCCTATTTTTTTCCAAAATTATTCCCTCTTCAGATTTAGTTCAGTCTTTCTCATGCACGTCGGAGCATCTTCACTTCATGAAGACATTCAACTTTTACAAGGTTGTTAGAAGACGTGAGCCAACAGCCTGGCAACGGTACCTGTGGAAACCGACCCGGCTGTAATCCTGCTTGTGATGAATGGAGACGATCAATAAAAACAGACTGTCTAGTCTATGGAAGTTTCCCTGTGAAGTTGATTGCTTTATGACCTTGTGTCAGACTGAAACCGTGCGACTGATTGGCTGAAATCATTTTCCATTGAGCTTTTCTGTTGATTTTTATTGATTACATATTTAGGTTTAACATTGATGAATGTTTGATTGGAAATATTATTTTGAAATGAACTCAGCCTACATGTCTAGCAAATTTATTAAATGTATTGATTTGACCATTTATTCCTATTCAGACATTTATCAATACTACAATATGTATTTTGTAACATGCAATATTTTGTCTTAACCCTTTAAGGTTTAACAAAAACTTTATGAACATTTTAGGAAAAAACACTTGCAACTAATTTACAAAACATCCCCTTATAGTAACTCATGATCAAACAGAAAAATAAACATATTTAAAATATTTCATATTAATATTTTAATATCTTAAAAATATTTGTATACACATTTCACATAATCCACATTTCTTGATCTGAAGGGAACTTTTAGAATCACCCAATATATTTAAAAGCAAACTTTAAAATAATACATTTAAGGTTTAGACATGTGGAGATCATTTCAGACACTGTGAGCAACACAGAACTATACATGAATGCATACAGATATTTCTTTATAAACACAGCACACAAAGTATTGACCGTGGCATCCACTGATTCTCTTAGCATTGCAGGAATTGTGTCTTCGTGGTTACATAAGGAATGTAGATGTGAAAAAATCACATTTTAATAAAATCCCTAAATTTATGTTCCTGAAGACAGCCATTATTCTTGGTATTTCCATTGAAATAACTTCTGTCATCTATTTTGTTTCTTTTAATTATGGCTCTGTCTTCTATCTTTCATGCAGTTAACCGTTTCATTTCCCTGTTGTAAGCTTGAAACGTTAATGTTCGACAACGTTCGACAACGTTCTACAGTGTGACATCTGTCTATCAGATCATTATTCAATTGTTCCTTAGTTCCATAGCTTTGACCTTGTGATTGGTCAAGTCCATGTATTGGTTGTTAATCAATGTCAAGTCAACCTCAGCAACCACCAGACAGGCTGGGAACAGCCAGGCTTTAGGAAATTTACCCCCATTTTCCATAATTCCAATATATTTTCCATATTCTCAACCTTCTGACATTGATCGGTTCCGTTGGCTTTCCAACAGTTCTATAAATAAGTTACATATCATGTCTGTGAGACCAGGTGAGGAACCGGGAGCAGAAGGGTTATCCCGCCCCCCTCCCGTCCAGGCCGCACCCCATCATCCCCTCCGCCCCAATGGTTCTGACCCGCTCAGATGGTTATAAAAGAGATGGTGGCTTTGGGTCTGAGCATCACCTACAGCCTCTCTTCCAGAAGAAGCAACCAGAAGAAGAGCCGAAGAAGAATGATGCGTTCACTGCTGAAGATCACCTTCCTACTCTTTTGCGTTCAGGCGGGAGATGGGCGTTGGCTTAGGACGCTACTAGGTAAGGCTGGAGGTTGCGACCTTGGGGAACGGGCGGTGAACTTTCTGTAGACACATTAGAGAGTTCTTGAACATCACTTTGATGTAATACGTTGAGTTAATGAGTTTGGAATCCAAAGAAGACATTTACAGAAGGACTAGTTGAAGGTCTGAAGAACCCTAAGTACCAAGTTTCAAACCTAACTAGTCTTTGCTCTTTTACAGAAACCAGAGGACCAATTGCTTCCCCTAAGTCAGACCTCAACGAAGATGAGAGGAGAGGTGACAGTGAGGAAAAGCAAGGGTCCGAGAGGCAGCTGGAAAGGGCGATTCGATCCCCCCGCAGCGCAGACTCCCCATGCGCTCTCCACTCCATCCTGCTGCAGGTTCGAGACCTCGGGTTGGGGTACGACTCGGACGAGACCGTGATGTTTAAGTACTGCAGCGGGACATGCCCCCGCCTCACCACCAACCACGACCTGACGCTCACCAACCTCCTACAAAGCGGCGTCCTCCAATACACCGGCCAATGGCATCATCAGTCCTGCTGTCGCCCCACACACCACGAAGACATGGTCTTCCTCGACAACGGCCATCGCTGGCACAAAGTGGAAAAACTGTCTGCCGCAGCTTGTGTTTGCATGGGGTAGGGACAAGAGGGGCCAGTCCAGTTTTGTGATTGACTAATGAAAGACTGTCTGCTTATCCTATTAATGCTGGTCAATTAAATAAAAGGCTGTTTAAGATACCGCATTAATTCAGGTAAACAGGTTGTATTTTCCAAAAAGGAATGTGTACGTATGAAAAATGTTTTTTTTATGTTGTATATGTAACGTTCTTCTATGTTGTGGCTTATTTGCAAATTATTGCATATGACAAATGTCGGGTCTAAAAGGTTTTGATTAACCGATTTGTCCATCCCAAAAACGAAACATATTTATGTATTATAAATTATTTATTTATTTGAAACCCATTTTTAATGCCTAATAAATTATTTGTAATCTTTTTTTGTCTTGTATATACATGTACAGTTCTGATTAAAAATACAAATGTTTATGTTCATTTTGTCATCACTGTGACTCAAAAGGAAAGGTATTTTATTTGCCAACATATAATACAGAAGTTATTAAAGCATTGCAGATTTTTCACAAACAAAATAAATATGACTGAATTTTCATATCCATGTGTAATATTAAACATTTAAACAGTTTACAATTAAAAAAAATTACCAGCACAAAATGTTTTTTACAAAACATTTATTACATTTCAATATTAAAGTACAAAAATTTTACAATATCATATAATGATACAAAATACAAAATTCATAATCAGAGACATCTTTAACGTGTCATTTTTTGGCTCCACCCCCTCATATCGGAACACACCCACTCATAGCAGTCAGCATGAAAACACTATTTTTTAAACCCATGTATATGAAGCAGATGATGGTCATTGTCCTGTTGTCTTGGAGATCACAAGATAAAACATTCACCAAAGATTAAAGGATGTGAAGTTCCTGCCTTCAGTGTAAGGCAATAATATACCAAAAGGACCCAAAAATAGTTTGAGAACATTTTACTTAACCAAGTTTCTAGGGGCAAAAATAGATATTATGGCATACAATTCATACATTTGCAAAGTGAACAGACACACTCCATAACATTACTTAACTTTCTACACATACTGAGAAACAATTGTACAACTCAAAAAAAAGCTTGTTTCTCATTTCTGTAACATGGCGTTTTACCAAAACAACTGCAATAAAACAACCTCTCAGAATTGTGACTGAATAAAAGCACCAAGTATTACGAGGAATTGAAAACGTCGATGTTACGTTTTACAAAATACATCTTAAAGACGACACCAGTCATACCAATCAGAAACCAAAATGGTTTGAGATACAAAAATATTCTGCGGTTCTGGAAAGCTATTTCTTCTTGCCCTTGCTGGGTTTGGCCAAGAGTGCAGGGTCGATCTGATCTGGAGTCAGTCCTCTGACGGAGAAAAGCCGAGCGGCACGTTCCTGCAGGGTTCCTCCACATTTCATCTCTCTTTCCATCAGCTCCTTCTTCAGCTTCTCCAAACCCAAAGCTTCCAACTGCTCCACCTCACTCACAGACAGCAGATCCAGTGAACCTTCCACCTAAATAAGAAAAAGTTAAGTTTCATCACAAACAAAATGCCCCAACATGAAGAACCAGACTTTGGTAGGAGCAGAAGATCTCACCGCTTCCTGCACCTGAGGGATCTTAGACGGGTTCCTCTGTGGCTCTGGTTGCGTGACCTGAGTGTCCTCCTCTCCACTGCTGTCCTTCTGAGGGATCTCAACTGTACACATCTTCTCAGTCTCATCCTGTACCTTCTCCGCACTTCTTTCCTCCACCTTGTCTGGGCTGGGTGTTGGGGAGCTGGGAGTAGGACTACAGGAGGAGCTGCTGGGTTGGTCCTGAGGTTCTGGACTGTTCTGCCCCCTGGTGGTGGATGTGGGAGCTGGTTTGGGAACTCCAGAGCTACAGTAAGCCCCAGAACCCGAGGCAGAGGTGGAAGGAGATGGCTCACTGTCGCTTTCAACACTGTCATCATCAGAGCTGCCCATGTCCTCCAACCCCCCTAGGCCACTCCTATTGGATGCAGAACATCAAAATGACATCATTGTTTTCTTTTGCATTGTACACAAGTTGAAAATGAACTTGGCTCACCATAAGCATTTCTTCTTTGCTTTCTTTTTGCTGTCGGTTGGAGTTGGACGTTTACGGCTCAAACCTTCGTCTGCCTGCACAAGCCCACTAGAAGAAGCCTGCATGCCTGAAGAATAGAGACATTTGTACTTTTACTTTCACTCTTAGTGTCTTAAACTATTTGATGTCAAAAACGACTAGCAAGAAATTTTGATAGCATCTTTGAGTGAAATCTTAGTAAACAAACATATGACAGATTCATTTCCACAAATAATCTCAAACCTTTCAGCACAGAGTCCTCCAGTCTCTCAGAAAGATCGTGGCATTGCTGCTCATAGTCCGTGTCTGTAAAATAATGTTTCGGTTCAGCCAGTTTCCTTTGAATCCGCTCCAAGCGGCGTTGCTCCTTCTCCGTTTCCCTGTCGGCCTGTTTTTTCAACCAATCCGCCATTCTGCACGGAACAAACACACGTTTACTCACGCAGATGTTATACACTAACATTTACTAATCACCGATCATCACCAAACAAGCATTACTGCTTCTCGTGGTTAACGTCACGAAGTCTTCTTCCACTCAGATCCCTGCAGGCCTCGCGGTTGGTCGTCTTTTCAATTTGCGCACCGAGGGCCCTCAGCATGGAGCCGAAGCCTGTAACACAAAAATAAACCGGAGAGTAACTAAACCAGAGAGAAACATCTTCATTCTTACCTTTAATTGCATTAATTTGAGTATATTTTTGCACACAAGTCACTAAAGACGAACACTAAATGATAATATTCCTGTACACACCCTACTTGTGTATGTATGCATGCAAACATAAACAATGACCTACTGCAAGTACAGTATTTAATCGTATTTTTCTGATATTCCCAAAACATCATATTAAATTATCAGCAGACTGTGGGGTAAATCTGATGTGTAAACGTTTTGTTACCTCCTTTGCCCCCACATAACCGGGGCTCCACGCGATACAGCCCACCAGACTGGAGCAAGTCATTACCGTGAGATATGCGTCCATTATTCGTCACATAGAAATCAGAGCCATCCTGAGAGAAAGAGAGGAAACGTTAAAGGGTATCTTAACCATTAACCACTATTAAAACAAACAAACAGACAGACAGACAGACAGACAGACAGCCACCAATATGGAGACGTTACGACGCAACACTAAGTCAGATCTCAGATCAGGTAATAATGATAAACTCAACACACCTCTTTAGTGAAAAAGTGACGGATCAAATCACCGACGGTCGAGTCCGAGCCGATGGTTAGGTTAGTAAACCTCAAATTAGGTGACATTACAAAAACCTCCATGTTTACATGCGCTCTCGCAAACGCGTACATACACTTCCGGAAAGCTCGGTGACGTCATCCTGACGCAACTACGGAAAGCGAGAGAACATAAACGGTTATAAAATTCAGAAACGTGTAAGATGTGTAAAATACATCATAACTATTTATTTTATGTTCGACAAACATTTTAACCGCGTGTCTCTTTTGTGTTTTCAAATACGTCAATGACTTTTTTTAAATGTGATGTTTTTGTCCCAGAATGCATTGCTTTCGGTGACGTTCCAACATGGCGTCGCTCTGCAAATTGATGGTCAACCTGAGCGACAGATTCTCTTTGCTGACAAAACACAATGTTTATAACACGTTTAAATCAGTTTACAGCTCTGAGATGTGAGAAACTCACATTTCTTGGGACTGTTCGAGACCATTGAGACCAAGGCGAAGGATTAGCGATCATAGACTGAACTGTGTGATAATGGACTTGTCTGTGCTGTGTTGTATGAAATATTAAATGAATTAAATCACCTTTCTATTGAATTTTGATTGTTATTTATTAATACCCGGGTTGCCTATATGACTGTATGCCTGTAACAACTCTGTTTCTGTGTCTTATTGAGACCATTGCAACTATGCCGTGAAAGTGAAAGTAACAGAACATATTATTATATTATCGTATTTTAATGTACACAAACATAAGACACACGAGTCAAATTTACTCTTAAGTCTTTATTTTCAGTTTATAATAGGATGCACAGCATAAATGAAATAAGTTTCCCTGAATATCCGACGATATTGTTAATAATATTAATAATAAATTATTGATACTATTATTAAATGGCATATCACAGTGATAAAAATCAAATCAAGGCCGTAATGGTGCTAAATTTAAAGGCGAATAAGTTAAACTACCCACATCAATGAAGCACACTACATATGCAATTAACCTAAGAGGTTACTTTAGGGTTAGTGGCATGCAGTTAATCATAAAGCTATGTTAGGTTGCTTTCTGAAATGCTGCAATATATACCGACATTGACAAACCAGCCTAATTAACTTAGTGATCAGTTTAGTAGTGTTATATTGAGGGCGGTCCTGCATACATGCCATAAGCTCATGTGTCGTTTAGGGTGGGCGTGTTTTAAGGCAGCAGTTTCTGTATTGCTCGGGCATCTTGGAGTGGATTGGCTTTAAAGCTGCTTTAAAGTTGCGGTAGTGATTTGGCTAGCGTGACATCATCTTCACACGTCAACCACACATGGTCAGATACAGCCACTGTTAGAAAGGATGAGAGTGAGACATAATGCATAGCAAAATACTATTTCTACCTAAAAGCTTTTAATAATAGTTCTTCACAAAATTAGACTCTTCAAAATGACAACCTACCTCACAAACATTGAGCTCTGCGACCCCTGACCCTTCTCTATCCAGCTCTTTAAATGCCCCTGTGTGTAGAAAACATGGTTTTAAGTGTAACTAGCATCACTATGACACCCTGAGACAATTACATCATGGGTCAGTTGATTGAACAATGACATCATCAATTCAACATCGACATCATCAGTGACTCACTGAACATGGCCTCCAGTTTGACCAGGCAACAGACGAAGTTGTCAAAGTCAATCGTCTCTCCATCTGAATATCGAGCCACTAGTATCTGATGCAACTTGTTGTTGAGCTTAAAACCTCCAGGGAAAGACACATTTAAATAATGCAGCATGTATATAGTACATATATGTATATAGTACTCATATATATATATACTGGGATCTGATCATTACCGGCTGACTCCACTGCCAGGCGCATCTCATACGAGCTCATGGTGCCGGATTTATCCAGATCAAACTGTCTGAAAATTCCCTGCAAACAACAGATGCGTGTTACCATAGTTACCCACGTCAGGCAGGATTTGGGCCTTCAGTAAGTTTCTTACCAGCCACTTCCTGATTTTAATCCAAAGGATTTGAAATTCCACGATTCCCAGTCTTGCACTGCCATCTTTCTGAGAGTCATTTCAGTTAAGTTCATTTAAAAAATAACTACATTTGAACACTAAATATTATATGTGTGGTTCAGTTGCACTGTTGTTGCAAGTAATTCTGGATGGTTTCCAGATAGTTGCTACTGTTTTGCTATGTAGATGCTAATGTTTTTTGAGAGGTTAAGCCTGTTGCTATGTGATTACTTAGGTGTTCTGCTCAGTTGCTAGGTGGTTGATAGAGTGTTTTAAGTGATTGTTTACTGGTCCAATCAAAACATTTTGCTCGCATGTCCATTTAAAAGTGTAGCATAAAAAGTCACATCAAGAACAACGCTGAGATGATTTGTGTAAAGATACATCCATCAGGTTCACCATACATCTACACGACTCCATACTGAACCCATCTGTCTTCAGATCTTTGTCTGAGGAACACAGAATACAAGAGGTTTCTCAAGGACACATGGACCATGGATGGAGATCAGACCTAAATGCTTAAAACATCACCCATGCTTACGTTTGCACACCACTCGGTTCAGAATGGTTCTGAGCTCATGAACTGAAATCTCCATGTCCTGCATTGAAAAAAGTTCTTGTGTGATTATTTAACGCTATACATGCTGTGACGCTTTTAAATCAACACAAATCCAAGACACACCTCTCCTGACAGCTGGGCGAACATTGTTCTGAAAGAGTCATCAATATCTCCTTCTGAAACCTCCTCCTATGGGTAAAAACATTGAACAAGTTATTTATTATTGTGGTACCCACAATGGTTGGGTTGCCAGGGTTTCGCAAATTATTAAGCAATTATGAGAAAAATCCTTACTTCATCTTCCAGGCTAAATGAAATTTCATCATCCATCTCTCTGAAACGAAAAGGTGTAAATTATTTTTTTCCTCTGACAAACCTAAAAGCTCTAAACAGAAGAAACAGAATTTTCATTAAACACTACACACTGCGTTTCCGACTGTTTCTCTGTGAAGACCCTGAGAACGAAGTCGGCCTCTTTGCCAGGCTCAAAGGTGGAGGGGACGATCAGGTACTCGCCCGGAGGCAGTTTCAACCTCGCGCTGACCTCACGCAGGTTGATGAAGGTCGGCGAGCGCCCGCAGGACGACTGGCGCAGGAAGAAGTCTTTCTTGAGGTGAACGCTCTGAGAGCCTTGAAACTAAAGCACAACATGTTGTATCATTCAAAAAATAAACGTTAAGGTATAGAATACAAAAAATATTAATAAACTTATAAGATAAAATCCTTACCTCTTCTGGAATCTAAAGATGAGAAAAACAACTATTTAAAAAATGAGTTACAATGGTGATTTTTAACAAAGCATGTGGCGTCTGTAACATTTGGCCTCTGACCTTATATAAAGCAAAGCCAATGGTGTGCATGTCCTGTCCCTGTTTGCGAAAGCGCCGCCTGTCCTTCTGCATCAGGGCCACCAGGAAGCTGCAGGAGACCTCTTCATCATCAGGATCATCGTCTTCCTCCAGCAGCGCGATCTTATATTGCGGGTTTATCCAGAATGTGTCTAACAAGCATTAATGTGAAACTGGGTTAGGCTTACTTTGGGATTGAGTTAGACTTGCCTTGGGTTTAAGTTAAGCTTACTAAGAATTTGGTTCAGGCTTAGTTTCGGTTTGAAGTTAGACTTACTTTCGGTTTGGGTTAAGATGAATGTGTGAATGAATGAGTCTTACTCGGATGGTTCCTGCAGCCCCCTGCTGTACTTCCTTTCCTCCAGCTCCCATTGAACTTAATCGTGTTCCAGAAATGTTGGGTGTCTTCGCTCAAAGCGTCTGGCGTCAGGTTACAGATCTCCAGCCGGGAAAACTGACGCTTGAACTCCTGAAACGACATCCTGCAGGAATAAACAGAAGATTTCTGTGAACGGAAAGAGGAAAGTCAGACGAGAACATTGGACATCCACGATGGAGATTTACCAGAACTCGCCATCCTCCATGTGGTTGTTCATTTCTTCTCTCTCAGCGGGGTCGATGTTGTTCCACTCTGAAGAACTGAGCAATAAAGTTTGCAAAGTATGTAATACAAACAATACAGTTTGCTCATGTTCATAATATAGCTGATTATATTGAAGTCAGGACAACTTAGCATTAGCAACAAACTTATTTGAAATTCCTTTATTCCGACTCACTTGTCACTCCAAGCTCCCGTCCATTCAACTTGTCCCCAAGGGTTCCGGATACGGATCAATCGCTCTCTGTTACCACGGTAACTAACCTAAAATGAAAGTAAAAGAATGCATACATGTTCACTCAATGAAGCAGGAATGATCTAAACACCTACTAATGTATTTTATTATAATATTACAGTAAGGAGCCAATTTTTGGGATGGCCTGACCTCTCTGAGCCCTGTGACGGAATAGGCATGTCCCTTCACAAGCTTCTTGAAGGTCACAGCCTCCATGTCAAAGGCACTTGTGATCTACAAACAAGGGTGTATCACATTTAGACGCATCACATTTAGACGCAATGCATTTAGATGCATCACATGCATGTTGTGCGTTTCCAGGCCTGAGAGTTGCGTTGAACTTACATCGATAGAGCAGCCCAACAGTGACCCTCGTTCCAACGCTTTGGCAATGATGCGGTGCAGGTCTTTGGGAGCCGTACGAAGCTCGTACATCTCAGACACTCCACCTGTGAAATCTTCAAAGCCCTCGGTCGTGGAACCTCCGGAAAGAGCTTCGTAGGAACCATTTAGCCTGCGGTCAAGAAATACAGACATTATGATCCTTGTAACATACGTACATAAAGATGACAAGAGGAGCCTCACTTGGCGTAGGCTTTCTCCAGCAGGGCACTCCAGAATTCGTTCCCCTCCGCTGAGTGAACGAACACCAGCTCTCCATCTTTTGCAGGCAACCGGTCGTCAATGACAACATCCACCCATTCGCCAAACTGCCAGAACTAAAAAACAATAAACAGTTGCTTCGTAAAAACGTTTGTAGTTGAATGTGTGGCTATGCATGTGCATTACGTGTGCGGTTAAGCTGTTAACCTGAAAGTGGAAGATGCCGGCGTACTCGTCCGTGAAGCTTTGCCCATGAGGGACAACTCTGTGAAGGAGTCTGTCGTTTAGAGTCAGGGACGCTATAGCGGCCAGTAGCCAACAGTCGCCTAAACAAAACAACAAGTACAATGCATAAGATCTATACAGTACCATATATGCATGTATATAACAGTTAGCTTGTTATTATTGCGTTTAGGTACATTTATAACTTATAGCACATTTTATCCGCTAAGTGTGTTCCTATGAACTGATAGATGGGCCACTAACTGAGCTACAGGAACAGGATTATAGTATCATAAAGCAAAATAATAAATAACAATAAATATTAAATAAACATGCTACACAAAACAGGAATTAAGAAACAACATGTAACAATAGTAAGATAATAAAACAGCATTAAATAATATTAAATAATAAGAAAATAATATTAAATTACTAAACTAAGCTTATTATGAAACTAAGACTACATTAAGGTTTAAGACAACATGAAGGTTTTAAGTAATGTTAGGATGTGTCTGGTGAACCTGAAACCTTTGACTGCATGTAATCTTATTATGATATGAATATAAGTCATGTAACACAATAACCCAGCAGGGGGAGCCGCAGTAAGATCAGTGCCGTCAATTCAGACGTTTTATCGCAAACCCGTTTGCTGGCATTAGACTTGTGTGACTAAAAGATACAATGTAGTTCTGCGATAAGCGACCTTGTACTTCCCCGCCTATTGTTTGCTGTGCAAACACTTTAGTTTAATGAGTGCAAAACACACACACACACACACACACACACACAACACAAGGAAACTAGGAAACTTATAAAACTAACTTTCTAACTATAGTTGTGATTAAATTAATGCAATGTTATTAAATTGACAGATCCTTTTAAGGATCTTTGACATAGTTTTCCCCTACTATGCATCGTCGTTAGGTTAGGGGCGGGGTTTATATACAGAAACCAATCAGGAAGCAGACTCCCCGGTGTACGAACCAATCAGAAGCAGGGGAGTGCAAATTTCACAGGGAGACATTTTTTGTCCACAGCTTGATGCTGATTGGTCAATGCGGTGTTTCAGTTACAATATATATATATATTACATAACTACAGGAACAGCAATAATGTATAACAAACATCCACCTAGTGACTTAATATAAATTTGCATCTTTAAAAACTCAACCTAGGGCACCTAAATAATCTGCATGATAAAATTGCACATTAACATTTTAAATGAAAAACAAGAAAGTTGTGCCCTCACCATATATGAATAATATAGGAACTATATAGCATCAATATAGGAACTCGTACCTTAGTCAATTCTATATTGACATCTGTGTTAATGCAGGCAAAACTGTACGTTTCTTTACTGTTGTAGATGTTTACCTTAAAATACTGAGTCATATCCTAACACTCATGTTTAACAAAAGACCTGGGCGTTCTGCAGGTCCACGGCAACATTATTAACCGTGAGTGTCGGGGTAAGAGATTTTCCCTGCTTTGTTTGCAGCTAAGCTGCGGGATCGCAAAAAACAACGCAACTGGCATTCTCACCCTAACGTGTGCAAGCACGCACAAACCTACACACCCAGACTCCCATACTCACCCAGAGCCCCCTGGCAAATATCTGTACGCGTGGCCCCTCCCACTATAAACTGAGGACTGTTTGACAGCTCCTGCAAATATACAAACACACAAAAACAACAGATCTTAAATGAGCTTAAATGTGCCACTTTGTCTCTCAGCAAAGGGCTTATGTTAGTCTACACAAGTACAGGACTAGTTAAAGAATAACCTAAATTGACCTTTTTGTTTAGATAAGTTGTTAGATAAGTTGACTAGAATTAGTTTAGTTGTTAAGTAATCGTTTACTTTTTAAACATTAGTATCTTAAGGCTTAAACAATCATTTTTATAACAAAAAATTGTAGTTTAATATTATTTTCTTATTTAGTGGGCTATTACTATTTTTGTTAGCAAAAATGATGCTGGAGCCAGTAACTTAGCGGCTGGATGTTGAGCTATGCTGCTCATGTGGGCAACGTGGGTTTAAGTCTAACTGCTGTAATTTGACCTTGCTGACATTTTCTGTCATCTCTGTACTCTCCCAATAAATACAAAAGTAAAAATGGCCCTCAGCTGTTGACTTAATTTCCTCATCTGTCATTGAACAAGGTTTTGAAACCAGTCATATTTATAGACACAGTATAACAATTTTTACCAGCCCCCACTGTGACATCACAGCGTATAAAATCGGTTTAGGCCACACCCACTTTTGCTCAGTATGCTTAAAGTCAACACAAAATTAGACTTTAAGCGTATTGACTTTGAATCTTCCACTATATGAGGAAATGTTCACCTATAGATTTATAAGCAATGCTAATGGGCTGTATATAAGGACATTATATATATATACATATAGGATCTGTCTGTAAGGATCTATATATGTAGTTATATATAGAGCGTCTGTGTATGTGTACTCTGTGACACTCACGGTGGGTCTAATCCACTGCACTCCCCGTGTTTTGGAGGAGTGCGGCGCAAGCTCCTTGAATCCCAGCGACTGGGGCACGGCGGGGAAGCAGGGGTCCTCAAACAGCCTCCCGCTCTCCACACACTCTCTCTTCAGCTCCTCGTAGTCCTGGTTCAGGAACTTTACGGCCTTATCGTTGGTTCCCATCCCTTCCGCCTGCAGACGTTCCTTCTGGATTCTCGACGAGACCCCGCCAAACAAATACATACTGCATCCCACCAAATAAAGACATACATTAGCGTACGAGTTTATTGCTAAGTACTTGTAACAGGGACAACCCCCCCCCCCCTTGAGTAGCTTGCTGTTAAAGAAATGTTCTTGGTTCAATACAACTTAAGCTCAAAGGAAGTTAAAATCTATAAATATAAATATTTATACTCTATAAACGCAACAGTCTAGAATTGCGTATTTGCTACTTTTTTTAAATCAAAATGGAGGAGTAAAAAAAAACAACTTCCCACCGCTAACAAATGAACAGCGCTAGTTTCAATTAACACAGATGACAGTAGAGCTAAACTTCTATTGAACCCCCAACCTTTCTTCAGATTCTGCATGAATCAAACCAACAACCTCCTGAAAGTGAAAAGAGCTTTTAAAATGGCTGCTGGAAGCTAGCATACACCATCAATCATTCGACAGCATCTTTCAGTTTTCGTGCAAAGTGGTGCTGTTAAAATGCCAAACGTGATGAGCCACTTTGCTATTATTAGCTGAAAAGCTAGCAGCATTTAGCCAACACTTAGTCCGGCGTGCTGAGAGAACTGCCCTCTCGGTTAGCGCTACATTGAGGGTGGAGAGATGTTTAGTAGGCTAATGGCTAATTTGATCATCTCTGCAGACATGACAATCGGAAGACGTTTATTGCGTCCTGTTGGCATAGATGCTCATTTTTTGGAGGGCAGTTTTCTGAGCTTTGGAAACAGAACATCTCTCAGGCCCGGCTGAGACGTTTTGCAACTGCTGGGTTTGCCCAATCAGCAAACAAAAGGAACGTGTCCAGTTTCATTGCTTTTTAAAATGAAACTATAACTACAGCATTAAAGAATGTACGTCAAATACCTTCTGTTCCTGGTGAGGGCTGCAGGCTTGGGGGAAAAACATTGATGCATTGATTCATTGACATTGACAAATACTTGGAAAAGTCAGAAATAACAGAAGATTGTGGCAGAAGTCCACAAATGAGTGTAAATTGATGTCAAATGCACAGTTTGTTTGCAGTGCATCTTATTTATACTCAATATGTCATAGCTGTACTTTTTCAGGTGCTTCAAGTGTGTATGAAACAAGGCAAAACACACACACACACAATATTAGCTGTAACATAATCCTATATAATCCATGTTAACCTACAATGACAAACAGTGTTAATCTTTCAGACATATCCACCATCTATGTGGATTTCACAACACAGCCGTGTGACACCATCATTCCTGTCTGTCAGAAATAGAGTTTCAATGTGTGTGTTTGGGGCGCAATGGGGCAGGTACTGTTGTGTGTAAACGAATGTCAGCTGGTGTATTGATGGGAAATCAATAGGACAGGGTGAATATCGGCGCTCTTTGTATCAGATGAGGAACAAACACGCCCTTAAAAACAAGCAGAACTATTACCTCTCATGCATTCTTAAAATACTCGTTTTATACATTATAACATATGCTGTATACATTAAACTGTACGCTGTTTGTTACTGTATATTTGCTGAGTTATTAAAAAAAGCATTTCTGTTTTGTTTGTTTTATCACTGTGGCAATATTTTTAAGTATCTATTCGATTGTTTTAAGACAAACATTTGCTCTATTGCACGTTGTTGTCAAATTCGTTTGCATCAACATTAACACTAAACAACGTTTAAGCAACACACACCCCAAACGCATGAATAAATAACATGCACTTTACATTATACCCTCTCTGTATAATGCATAACTTATAGCTAAGCTTAAAACGATAAAGTTACAGTCATTTCAAGCGTCGTTCGTAATGAAATGACAATTTCATCATTGCTTTATATCGTTTTCCACATTTATACAAAGTCAAACATGAGATTTAGATGGTTTTGCAAAACTCACCACTGTTTAGTTGCAGCTACGCTGTCGCTGTGGTTTCCAGACCACCGGGTGCTTATAAATGACAATAAAGCGACAGACTGATGATGATGATGAAGATGATGGTGGCCGGACAGAACAAACAGGGTACCGCAGTGCACGGCCACGCCCACGGGGCGGAGCTACCGAATGATTGACAGTCGGTTTGACAAATGAACGACGCCTGCTTCGCTCTAAGCGGAAGCGCATCTTTAGTTATTGCCACTCATGTACAAAATAAAGGCGAATAAATGAGTTTTAAACCCCTTTAATAAAGTCTTTGGCAAAAATACACTTTTTTTTCATAGTAGTTAAGATTGATTCAACAAATCAACATGTAAACGAAAACTTACCCAAACACATACAAAATGGTAAAAGTGCCATGCAGTTTAAAATATAAAAGTAGACATAAACCCATTGTAATTGTGATTTTATACTGGAGTGGTCCGGCTGCGATTTCTAAATCATGGTAAAGTTCAGCCACTAAAACAGACGGAAAGAAAGTGTTAAAATAATACAAAGTTACATTAAGATACAACAATTGATAGAAATAATATTCAGGCTATAATCTGCCAGTTTCTAACCTGCTGAAAGTCCAGCTCAATAAACCCAGTGTGGTGCGGATCAAGTCTCTTAAAAATCCCTGTTAAAGAGAAGAAATCAAAATACAGACGGCATGTTAGATAACAGAAGGAAAGAGAAACATCTTCAGAAATCTTTGTTGATTTTGGGTTATAATCTGAATTTTGGGGAATCAATTTAATGCAGTTTAATGGAGAATTCAATTTAAGTGCGTTTAAAACAGCTGAGAGTCTTGCACTAGTAGCCATAGGCTTTATTAAATTAGTTATTAATATTATTAATAAACAAATACACAAGGTCCGCATGGAAATTATTCTGGCCAGTTAAGGGGTCCGAAAGCCCGTTGGACTTACGGAACATCATTTCCAGGCGCATGAGACAGGACACAAAGTTATCAAAGTCGATGGTCATATCCGACTCTGAAAAACGTGCCACTAGCTGTTGGTAGATAGTGTTATTAAGACAGAAACCTAGAAGAGAAAAGACAACATAAACGATCAACACAAAACGTGTTGTGTTGGTTATATACACGTATTATGTGATCGATGGTTCGACTCACCGGCCTCTTTCAGCGCCATACGCATCTCCGTTGTGCTCATGGTTCCGGATTCATCCAAGTCATTCTTCTTGTAGATCCCCTATAGTAACCACAAAGGAAAATGACAGTTGGGTTGGCAACACAAAGGCCATGGGTTCGATTCCCGGTAACACACATCCTAATCAAATGTATAACTTGAATATACATGGGTAAAGTATGTGCTAAGTTCAAGCATTTATTTATTAAATGTTAAATAAACTGTTAATTTCAATGGGTTTCCCAAACAAAGGGAAAATGAAAGCAGTGTAGGTCTCTTACAAGGTATCGCTGCACTTTCTTCCAAAGGGTGGCAAACTCTCCCAGGCCCAGTTTTCCATTGCCGCTGTCCTGAGCCACGGTTAAAGGAAACTCACGGAAACCATTAGTGATGCATCAAAATTATGCAGATTTTATGCAAATAAGGAGTAAGAAACCACCAATGAGAGTGACCTGCAGTAAACCTGCGTAATCTGGATCCTGATTCAGTTTGAATTCCGAATTAAGTGTGAATTCAGTTTTATAACTTGGTCTTGTGTGAACGCTTGCTAGCAACCAGCAACCACAACACTGAATCGTTCTCAGACAAACAGGCTACAAAGGCTTCCCACCAAAAACCTAATTCTTGTCATTCCTTAAACAACGCCATGTTAGCATAAACACGCCGACTGTTTATAACCTGCAGCTGAAAGGATACGTCCATGAGGTTTACCATGACCCGACACGTCTCCAAACTAAACCCGTCTGTTTTTATGTCAGTTCCTGTGAAACGCAACAACACAAAACCCTTCAGACTGGCCTTCTGTTTACATTCAGTAAAAAAACAAAAAGCTGCGGGAATACGTACGTTTGGCAATAATTCTGTTTAGGATATTCTGGAGCTCCGTGTGAGAGATTTCCATGTCCTACAGGGAAAAAGCAAGAGCTGGTGGTTGTCATACTTTGAAACTAATATAAATGTTCAGCGTTTAATAAGCTACTCACATCTCCAGCTAGTTTTGTAAACAGGCCCCTGAAACCAGAATCAACCTCAGCGTCTGATACGGTCTCCTAAAACACAAGAACCAACAGCAAAACGCTTAAGATCTTCTGACAGAATTTGTGGCACAATTCCAATTACCAAAAACTAAGCTAACAATAAAAATAATTTAATAGCATTGGAGCATTAAATGTGATGTTAGTTGCTTACATCTGGCAAAGTAGCATCCACAGGATCATCACATGGTCTAGGGGGGAACACGTGTTTGGATAAATTAGCACATGAAATAAATCCAGAATTATGCTTTAAAAAAAATAAATACGATAAAAAAAACACCATTGTATAAAACTACAATTTAATAACGTGACCATATGGGTGTGGATACGTTACACTGTCTCAGACTGTTTCTCCGAAAACACGCGCAGGCAGAAATCTCCATCCTTGTGGGGATCGAAGGTGGACGGTACCACAAGATACTCTCCGGGCGGCAGTTTGAAGCGTGTGGAAACTTCTCTCAGGTTAATGAAAGTCTCGGAACGAGCTTTCTGAGCGTGCGACAGGAAGAAATTCTTATCCAGGTGTACGTCCCCCTGACCGTGAAACTGGCGGAGAAATGAACCAATCAGAGAGCCAGACACGGTACCACTCGACCGATTTAATTGGTCAGGAGAGACATGACACTCTTTGAAGTTTGACACTCACCTGTGGGGGGAGCTGTGGAAACAAAAAACAGTATTAGAATGACACAACTGTAAACAAAGCTATATTTGTACATTTTCTAAAATAACTATGAGAGATGTTTGCCTTTGAAACACCTAACAAACCAATCACCAAGGTGATAGCATGGTTGTTGTTATGCAGAAGCTTTAGCATAGGGTTGCTATGGGGTTGCTAAGGCATTGCTAGGGAACTTGAAATTATGTTCTGATTGGCTGCAATGACAACTTGACAACTAACCCTGTTTAGATCATTTCAGATCACTCACCTCATAGATAGCAAAGCCGATAGTGTGCATGTCCTCGCCCATTTTCCTGAGTCGCCGCCGGTTCTTCTGAATCAGACCAATGACGAAACTGCAGCCCACTTCATTATCATCTGGATCATCGTCCTCCTCATTCAGCCGGATCACAAACTGAGGATTCATCCAGAATGTGTCTGAGGAACAACAAATGGACCTCACGAGAATCAGTGACCTTGACAGTATTAAAAAAATTTTTTTTCTTTTTAATGACATTTATCACATTTTTTTCTCATTTTTTCACTGATAAGAGAGGAAACTTAGTCAAGTGTAAATATGCTACAGTGTTTTGCCAATTTTGCTACAAATGGTACAAATGTTTAGGAGATTTAAGAAGAAAATCTTTCCAGAACCCTCCCTCGTCTGCTATTGGTCAAACAAACAAGTAGTTCTGCCCCCAAACTCATATCATTGGTTGAACCAACGTTGCTGTGTTGGGCTGCTCAAAAAAACAACGTTGTTTTGAAAATACACAATGTTTGTATTTCCTCAGGCAAATCAACAATGTTTTTCAAAACTTTTTTGAAGCTGCTTTCTTGAATTGTAAACGTGAACATTCTTGTGTTCTGTAGGAGCGTTTGCGTTTCTTGAACCTACAAGGATGGTTCCTGCAACCCCCGGCGGTGGAGCCCCTCCTCCAGGTGCCATCGTAGTTTTTCACGGCCCAGTGTTTGACAGAATCGCTGGTGATGGCGTCCGGGGTCAGTGTGCAGATCTCTATGCGGGAGTAATGCCTGAGGAACTCTGAGAAGGACATCCTAAACACAGACGACATGACATCATACAGGAGAGTCCAAAAAGCGGGAAACAGAGTCCAGAGTCAAATCTGTAGATATACCAGAATTCTCCGTCTTCTGCGCTGTTGTCCGGCCGTTCTGAGGGATCCACGCTGTTCCATTCAGACGAACTGAAGCAAAGAGGAAATCATTACTGTTATTGTTATTGCCTTTTTTGGTGATTAACATACAGACTTCTCAAAGTTACAGGCTTCTAGGCTGTATTATCATGTTTTTGAGTATTGCAGCAAGGTTTTAAAGTGCTCTTTAACCCTCCTATTACCTTCAATTTACCATCAATTTAAAGACTCCAGCAATTTAAACCTCCAGAATATGATTTTTACCCAAGTTTGTGTGTCAAGTTCTTTGTTAATTTGTTGACTACCTAAATAGCCATTAAATAACAAGCCAAAAACTGATGCCAACCAAGAATTTGGAGACAAAGATAATAAGGATAAAGATATAAAGATAGACACAAAGATAACAGGAGGGTTAAAACTATACTACATAGGTCCGTGTCTGTAGTGCTAACTATAGTGTTGAATAGCAATGTAGCATACTTGTCACTCCATGCCCCAGTCCACTCCACTTGTCCCCAAGGGTTCCTCATTCGAACCAGCTTCTCCTTCCGACCACGATAGTTCACCTAAGACGTGACTACGTTAGTACGGTAGTAAGACAAAGTGCTAACAAGAGGCTTGGAAATGAACGTATACCTCTGTAGCGCCCGTGAGCGAGTAGGCGTGACCCTTCACCAGCTTCTGACGGGTGACGGCTTCTGAATCGGCGGCGCTAGTGATCTAAACCGTCAGAAACAAACGCAAGGTTAGCGGGTGGAAACGTGGGAGGAAAGGGGGGCCGGACTCATCAACCAGGAAGTTGTCTCTAATTGGTCATTGGACACATGCGGATTTGTACGACATGAATAAAGGTGTAGAAATCTCACATCGATGGAGCAGCCCAGCAACGCTCCGGCCTCCAGAGCTTTTTTGATGATCTGGAACATGTTGGACGGCGCTTTGCTCAGATCGTAGTTCTCAGCGATGCCTCCAGTGAAATCTTCGAAGCCCTCAGTGGTGGACCCGCCGGACAGAGCCTCATAACAGCCATTTACTCTATCACAGACAACAAGACACAACGTTGAGTGTCGGTGTTAAGAAACATGTATACAAAGATGCTAACTTGTTAGGAATGCGCCCTATAACATTAAACAACATGGTTAAATTACACTGGCAACAGTAAACAAAACCAGGATTAATAAGAACAAGGGAACAAAGAAGAGAGCTGTCTAATAAGGGTGTGAAAAATTACTAAAAGAAACATGACACAACGGGCGCCAGGTTTAAACAAACTCCACAAAATGACACACCCGGATTCCTGGAATACACCCGTGGGTGCCAAACTGCCTGCATGCAAAATCACTAATCCATAATCTCAAGAGTTTTCAATCATAATCCC
>JBAJNP010005542.1:0-28673 GCA_036877545.1 Yasuhikotakia modesta
TGCCATTTAATAATAAAAATTAATAAAAAATAATCTTAAAAAAGATAATTGTATTAGACATTCTGTTACTGTAAACAAAGACACACATCTCACATCTCTCCTTCCTCTTCTCTTCCTTTATTCTGTTCCTTCTCTTTTATCTGTTGTTTATACATGGAGAAAAGCCATCATGTCAGAACAGCCTATAAGAAAGCGGATTAAACTTCATTGTGTGCGAGTGAAGAAAGCAAAAGTCACTCTATAAATAGGCAGATTTTCACTGGTGTGTTTGTGAGTGACACCAGCGTTGAGTTGACAGCAGTAATGAACTGCTGCGGGTTACTGTGTTACTCTGTGACACGAGCATGTGAGGATAATAGGAGATCATAATGAAACATTTTCACAAAGGTTCCATCTCATTATTACTTTAAAGGCAGTTAAACTAAAAATGAAACTTGGTGCATCACAAAAGGAAGTGATTCAGATACTGTTTACAACGTGCCAAGATATTAATATGATGTGTCACATTCCAAATCTTATACATACAACAATTCATATAACAGCTTTGACAAACATCAAGTTGTTATTTCCTAAAAAGTTCTCAAATCTAATTTGCATATATTCAAGATTGGCTCATTGCCATCAGTCACATGAAACGCGAGAACCAATTGCATTTGGCATCATTATCAAACCCTGTGTGACGTGTCAACAGTAAAACTTAATTAGGGTTTAATTAACACTAAAACTTATGTGAATCCACACAGATTTAGGAGCTATAAGCAAGTTTTGACTGAATAATTAATTTCACTGATGACTGAATTTGCCATTTTGAAACTACTGAAACTGTTTCTTTAAGAATCCTTTAAGTGTTCTGTAATTTCCTACCATAATATTTTACTATTATAAAGACATTTGTAATAAAACAAAACACTCTTAGAAGAGAAAAGTGTCTAAAGCGCATTTAAAATTGTGTGCTGCGCTATTACACCTGAGAGTTTCCTCATAAACGAATTGTGACAGTGTATCCATCACGTCAACATATTACGTATCAATGAAAAATAACCTCGATTACAGTATTCTCTAAACAACCGGCACAATCTCCAGACTCGTGCCTCTGCTATAACACAAATTCTATTAACCACCATTACAGAATTCAGCCAGCAAACACACACCAGTAAAATCACTCCCGGAGTCATTTCACATTTAATCCAGGCTCTGATAGTCACACTGGTTTCCATTCATTTGTTATTGGTGTATGAGTGGGGCTGTCTGTAGCTCAGCTGAGTTCTGGTTTTCCCCTGGACTCGCTCCAGTCCTCAGTCTCTGCTCTTCTCTCTCATTCTTTCCCGCGAATCAGATTTCTCCCTCTGCAAAGGCCCATTACAAATTACCTTTGACCTTTGGTTTGAAAATAACTGGCTCTCCTTTTCACAGATACGCAGCAACATTTTACTAAGTAAAGCACCAATAATTTGGTCTTGAAAGAGTTTTTTTATAATAAAAGCTCCGATGTAAGTATCTTGGCAAATGAGAGAGCAGAATGACACAATGTCTCCCAAAACTCTGGAAGAGACATATTTGAGATTACTAGAGTTTCTGTATCAGAAAAAAATATTTAGAGAGTTTTTCATTGCTGTTTCTTTGGACACTAAAAATATATGGTAACTACATCAGTAAATGAAAAATATAGTATATAATACAGTATATATACCATAGCATCATCTATATCAAGTATATATAGTACCATACTAGGGTAGTACCATAGTACACTAGCATTAGCATTCATACTGTACTTCTCTTACTGTACTGTCTTGAAAAGAACTTGAAAACACAACATTGTCACAAACTGAGATGTTACAGATTTCAAACTGTTTCCTAATGTTTCCAACCAGCAGCTTCCTGCAGCTTTAAAATCAAGCAAATGCTTCAACAGCACGTCCAAGTTTTTTAATAAACAACACTCAGGAATCATGCTTTCAGGGAACCGTAAAACACAGGGTTTCACATCAAACTTTGTAGTTTCCATCTCAACTGAGCTGCAAATTCCCAGCCATCATAAATCTTCTATCTCAGATTATTGCGTAATCAGAGGGGGAAATATGATGCCAATAAAGCGCGTGAGCCGGCGGGATATTATTGGTGGGCGTTTATTCTGCAAGAATTATACAAGGATTTGCTGTATAATTCAGACGGGTCTATAGCTGAACCTGGTGGGGACGTTTATATCCACACTACAGAGACTGTCGGATATTGCCCAACACTTTTAAAACACTTACCAGCTGCAGAACGCGAAGAGATTACTAACATAACATATATTACAAACTTATTGGCTAACATTGGTTGTCTAAAGGTTCCCTGAAAGTTATCAAAAAAACCATCTAGTAAAAGTGTTTTTATATAGCTTTGAAAACGTTTCTTTGTAACGACACTTTCAGGTGCATGGAGAGACACGCAGGGGCAGAACGCATGCAGACACACGTCCTGCGTCTCAGCGCTGCAATCTGATCGCAACCGGTCAGACGACTATCAAACCCTGTCATGTCAGATTTTCCATAGTCTCCAGCTATTAGTCAACTGGCCTTTCTGTCACAGAGCTAATGGTATAGCATTATCACATTATTGTGCCTAAATGCTTTTCATGGGAACATTCAATCACAGACACCGGCTTTATAATGTGTTGGTATTACTGAATAAATGTGTAAACACAAACGGTCAATAAACACAGTAAATGCAGCTTTTTAACATGCTGGTGTCTTTACATTATAAACTAAGGCATCATTCAATAATAAAAAACAGGTAACCAACACAATCTTCAGCGAGTCTTTAGTTCTGTGTTTGTCTGTCTCTGAGCAAGGTCACATGGCAGGTTTTTTTTAAGAATTGACTTGTGTGTGAAAGCGTTATTTCCGCTTTCCACGCATCGGCATTAGATTCTCCATTTCTAAATTTGTGATGTCAAGGAGCACAGGAAGTGACATCACGTCCTTGTTTGTGAGGCCTAGTAGTTGTGGGCTAGACAACAAATGACAGCTGTGCTGGAAAATGAATATGACAGTGGTTAGGGGTTAGCCTCACAGCTGAGCTGTTTTACTAGTGTCTCTGTCTTTCTAAAAACAGCTAAACGCTTCCCACTGCGGCAACATGTGAAGACAGAAATATCTAACGCTTAATGCTTAAATCATCAATACTCATAATTTATAAAAAATAATGATTTCATATACATACAGACAAATATAATATATAAATACTGTAAACATAAATATGTGAGATTAATGAGTTACAGTAGCTATCATAGGAAAATAAATATGTCAGGTCATGTGATCAGTTTACACTTTATGCAAAACACGTGTGGAACAAATAGCTGTTTGTATACTGTACTTTCCAGCCCCCTGAAAACAGTGCAGACCTCACTGGAGCGTTTGCATAGTAAAATAGCCGCAGCTGTGGTGGGGACGCATTCAGAAGCAGTACGGACAATGGAAACTGTCACCCACCAGTGACATGTCACACACTCATTTCAGCACTTCATGCGTTGACCACCGCTGCTGAAAGCATTACACAGCTACAGAAAAAGATCTTTAAGCACTCTCAAAATGTTCCTACTTCTTCACAGAACTCTAAACCTGTGAAAATAGACATACACGCATGTATTTGCCCCTTTCATGGCAAAGCGGACCAGAATCCGCTACAATAAATCATGTTTTCATCTAAATAAAGAAAAGAAAGACAATAGGCTTGGGTACCTTGGAGACCAGTAGAATTTCTTTGCCATGGCAACTGTGTGCCGAGATACCGTGCAGTGATGTGGCTTCAAAAACACTCTGTGGAAGAATGCAGAAAGTCTTCATATTGCGTTTCGACACAATCTCACCGCTTTATGTTTTATACATTCCTGTAAAATAAGAAGAAACATCACATTTAGTGAAGCGAAATATGAAAACGAAAATGTCCAATACGTTATAACACACAGTTAACTTTGTCTGACATTGATAAAGAAACATCTGATACTCTGTACAATGTTGTTTTAAACACAGAATCTCTGTATTTTTATCAGATAGATTGTGTGCACATCAGACTCCATTATTAAACAATAAGACAAATAATATCGAATTAAACTATCATATGTAAATATATGTAATGCAATGAGCAATCTGTGGTCTTTCCAAGCACAAGTATGTACAGATCAATGTATACGTGTAAATGCACATACGTGTGTGTATGTTTATGTACTCTCTCTCTCTCATATTAGATGGAGTGCAAAGCAAACACAAACAGCAGCCGACATGAAGGTTCAGAGTGGGTGACGCCTGCTGTGTGTAGAGAAAGCTTGTGTTAATTTCCTGTGGCAACAGAAAAGGAAAAGCAGTGTGTTGAGTGCGTTAACATTTATCAGTTAAAGGGGAACTCAGGTCACGTGACTTAAATCGAGACACAAATGTCCTCGGTTGTGCTGTTTTAATGCGACACATTTCACTTAAGGAAATTGGTGATTGATTTGTTTGAGGTTTAACAAAGTGTGACTTACTGAATGTAGCAGCAGAGGGCCGCCGCTCCAGAATCTGAACTCGAGACAAGCTGAGGAAACAACAGAAAATAAAGCTCATAAAGTATTTAAGCACTAAAGAGGTGTTTGATCAATAGATGCTTTTCTTGAAAATGTGATTTGTATGTTTTCATTTTTCATGTTTATTTGCAGGGTAGCAGCTTCCTAGCTTACCATGTTAGGTTGTAAGAACATTTCCCTAACGTTTCCATAAAGTAACAAAAACCTGACAAAGGTATTTTGTAAATTCCAGCACTTGTAAGTTTAAAACATCCAGTTTTTTTAGAAATTTAATTAACATTATTGTCTGGAACATTATGAAAACTTTTTTTTAACATTAAAAATCTTCATATTAACATTTTTGATTCATTTAAGAGAACTTCAAAAGAACGTTAGCCAATGTTCTGAGAATGTCCTCTGTTAGCTGCTACCAAAACACAAACACATTCTTTCCATTAACAGAGAATCCTGTATTATTGGAAAACAAACTTCAATACAAAACATGGTGACAATGGGCTGTATAATGTTGCTGTTTATGCTCCTGTAGCTTATAGGATGTGTACTCAGAGATCACCTCAGCGATGGGCTGAATCCTGCTAATGAAAACAGATGAGATGCTAACTTTCATTCGGCAAATAGCGTTTGTTAATGCAAAAGTATGAATGTACAATTTAATATCAAAACCAGAGTGTGTCTCAGCTGTGAAATAGACCCTGATCTGGTTTTGAAGGGGTGGTTAGTGTATGAGAGTGATATTAGTGACATAATCTAAACAGCTGTCATAAATCTGCACTGATGTACGCCTGCTGTAACGTCCCATACAAACTATACTGTGTGTACACAGCTTCCAAACTCCCTCAGTCAACTCTACATTTGATCAATATAAACTGAATTTCCCTGCGTTTCTGCTGCTACACCTCACGCTTTTCAGCATTTGCCCAGCTAACAGAAAACGTTCTCAAAACATTCCCTAAAAGTTCTTTCAAAACTAGTTAAAACATTCTTGCATTCTTTTGTTAATAGAACTGCATGTTTTAATTCTTAAAACATAAAAATGTTTTTGTTACTTACTATGGAAACATTCAGCAAATGTTCCTACAACCTAACATGGTTGGGTGAAAACCAGCAGGGTGGCTGGTTCAAACAGCCCCAACAAATAGCACAAACTGCCCTATCAAACAAACTGCCCCAACAAATAGCAACATATCAAACATTTTCAATGTTTGGAACAAGCCTTCTATCCAACAGTTGTAGGATCTCTGTATTTTTGTGCTGTTTAAACTGTTATCTCCAGCTCTCTGTTCAACAGCAGCCAGGTAACATCTCTCATGCTTGTGTGATCTGCAGACGTGACTCCTGAGTGAGAGACCTGCTGAGATGTTCATCATGGTGTCAATAACTCAGCTGATGCAATCAGAACACATCTTGCCAAACTTACATCTAATGAATTAAAGACCCCCAAAGCCTTTCTGTATTCCATACTGTCAACTTTTGTGTACAGCAACATTTGATCACCAAACTCCAGTAAACCAGCAGAGAGATGCAGACTGAAACTGTTCTGACAGCGCTCTCTGATTTATTCGCTCTTTTTGGCCAGGTTCAGCCACCGCTGTTGTGTTTGTCAGATTGATTTGAGTTCACGTCTTGCCTCTGTTCGTCTCTCCTCATGACGTGCTGTGTTCTGATGGGTATGATTATTGTATGATTGTAACGCTGCACAGACTGTTGAGCTCCCTGCAGGCAATCCTAAATCAATAAATCTTGTGGTCGAGCGTTTCAAAATAGCTTCACATCACCTTGTGTCCACTAGGTAGACAACAACAGGTTGCACCCTATGGCTTGCATTTTGGGATAAAGTAAACTTTAGAAGAACAAGAAGCTTTGAGAAACAGAATAGTGTTCAGTAAGATAAGTTAAGAAGCTTATTGGGTTGTTGTTTATATTAGCAGCTGCATAGCAACACCCCAGCAACCACCCGCAAAGCACAAGGATTAATAAAAAACTTTTGGAGAACAAATACACTAACTTTTACAAAATTTCCTTTATCACCAGAAAGACAAGGAAACACCAAATCACAATAAAAACAGAATCACATGCAGCTACAACTTTTGACCAAAAAACAAAAGCATCAGCTAGATGGTTTGACCACCTCACTCACTGCCAGTTCACACACCTCAGCGCCAAACACAGACGGAATTACTGCATGAGAAACAACATGGTTATGGTTCATTAAAAACTGTACTGAACCCATGACACAGTGGTTCAACAAGTTTAGTTCTCCGTCTAGTTTAGTGAAGCATACAATCATTCGGTTTCACTTCTCATTGTTTTGCATCAGTTACACTAAAATTAGCTTGACTTCTAATTCACTGTAAATGGCCGACTCTGACTCATACGTGACACATGTTGTCCTATCATTCATATACTACAGTAACATGAATCCTTCTAAAGCTATTGGGCATTTCAGGTTCGTCACATATCATCTGTAGATTAGTGAACTAAATCTGCAGTAGTTCTTTTCCAGAAGTCCCCTGAAATGTAACAGATATGCTCAGGTACTGCTCCTCTGACACATAACTGGACCTCTTTTGTTGTTCACATCAAACAGCACAAAGGCAGGCAGTGACTCAGCTGGGGGCAACTCTCAGAAGCTGCCGGTCTCTCGCTGCCTCGTGGGCACCGCTAATTGTTCCCCTGTCGCCTGCAACCTCCAGCCAGCTGAAAACCTCAGGAGGGCAGTGGCTCCGTGGCATCTGTCATATTAATGACACGCACGTGTGCATCAGATGTCAGGACACACCGTAAGCCGCGCTTCAGGCCGACACGACGGTCATGACAAACACACTGCTGAGGTACTTTAGTGCACGATGAGTATCCTCAGGTAAGGTGGGGGAGAATAATTAAATAGAACATATCTAGAACACAGACCTAGAACACGTGAACTTCAAACAAGAAGAAAAAACTTGTACAGAATTAAACATGAAACATTTGCAACCTATTTAAATTCCAGAACTTGATGTATTTTTAGATTGAACCAAGATTTTCAACAGACTTCAACTAAAGCAACACGAATTAGTTTAAAGGTCAAAGGTCAGTCATCCAGCGTCCATCTAGTTCCCAGCAGGAACATCATCTGCTCTTCTCACAGTCTTTGGTGACATTAAACAAAGGCACAATAACAAATCATCACATTTTCATGGGAAACAATTAATGCCCACATGAACTGTGCCCAACATTTAAACATTAATTTCACAAATTAATTCTGGTCAATTTATAATCAGTTTTTCTCTCTTTAAAGCCATGTTTCATGAACAGCTCATTAACTGAAGTCTTGTAAATTGATTTGCAGCAATAAAGATTTGTGCTGCCATGTTAAAAGTCCTAAGCAGGCAGAAACTAGAGTAAACCCTTGTTAAATGTTATCGAGTCTGGATGCATCAATTTAATTTGTCCTTCCTTCCTACCAAACAAAAGTATATATATATAATCATATATATACTTTTGCAGTAATATACTTTTTTGCAAGTTTGCAAAATGTTGTTTTTTACTGACTCTTTGTGTCATAATATCACACACTCTGATCAATATCTGATCAATTAATAAATGTGTTGCATTAGATCATTGCTCTCTCACATCATCTCAGTCCCCTGAGGCGCCGTGGTCTCCAGCATTAAACCGTGAGAGGCACAGTCTCTCCTGAAGCTAAAATAACACACGCTCTCGCTCCACCTTCCTAAATCATGTAATAGACTGTCAAATACTCATATATCAGCCAGTTATTCTGTCTGCTTCCGGCCCCCCCGGCGGGCTCACCTTTATGCTGATGATGGAGACGCACAGGTGGGGGCTGGCAGAGGTGGGCGAGGGAGAGATAGAGCGTCTCCATCAGGCTGCCAGCCAGAGCCAATGATTAATTCCAGCAGATGCCTGGTATTTGCTTCTAAGCGTGGGGGTGTGAAGCTCTCTCTCTCTTTCTCTCCCTCGCTGTACCCAGCCTGCCTGGCAGATCTTAATGAAATATTAACCAGCGGGCGACAGACCGAGCGAGGACAGACACGGGCGTGGGTTCTAGCGTAGGTGCGGGGAGAACCGGACTTTCGTAACAAGGAGAAGGAGAAACCCCCTCCACACACACACACACAATGCAAAAACATATCAGGTTAAACAAGCTACCCAGGCTGTCTTGGATGCCCCATCTTCCACCCCCATCTCTGGGTAAGGGAACACCCTCCCTCCACTCTCTTTAAGTTTCTGAGTCACCAAATGACACCTCATCTCCTCGCTGGTGGGTCTAGTTATATAAAGTTGTCAAACAGTTTAACAATTACATTTGCCTACATCCATCTTTGTTAAACATGCAACATCAAAATCTGCACATACAAGCTTATTAAAACCCTGCTGATCAGTTATCTGTGCTCTGCCATTTTAAAGAGAAAACCTTTAGCTTAATGTGAGATTAGCTTTAGCTCATATCTGTTACAGTTATGCACAAACCAAAGCAACTTACATTGAATTAAAGATATACATTTACTGTATCACTGCATACATTTCCTGAAATATGAACCCATGACCATGGTGTACAACTCTGTGGTCTATTGATCCAGCTACAGGAACACAGATATTATTAGCTACAAAAACACAACGCAAAACTCAAAACTGACCAAAATGAATCTCTTAATGCACATTCCTGGTCTTATTGTTCATCTGTCCATGTTCATATAACATAATTTACTAAACTGTTTCACTGAACCAACTTGGTCGTATTGTGCAACGTTCTCTGTGTTTAAAGGGTTAATGTGCTGTATGCTTAGATGGGAGAACAGGATTTTTGAGTTCACCTGAAAATGATGACAAAATACACTGATGTTTTTCTGCTCAGGTGTTTGTTTGGTGATATTTGGCTGTTCATACACGTCTTTAAAATCTCTGAACCTGGGAGACCTCAGCTAAACAAACACCCAACTGAACAAAACCATCCCTGTGTTTTCAGTGAAAGTCAGAAACTCGGATCTCTCAGCTGGTTTTTATCAGTTCTTACAGAACTAACACTGCAGCTTAACTCGGGTCAGAAAAACCCAGTGTGTAAAACTTCAACAGAGCAGATGCCAAAGTTAATTTTGCACAAAGGAAACCAAAGCTGTGGGTCTTACACCTGGTGCTGGTTATAAACTTACTTGTTTCTTGTCCACCTTCTCAATGTTTAATGTCTCTCAACATGTTCTTGGAAACCCCAGGTCGAGAACAGCACCGGCTTCCGTCGGTCCGGCCCGTTTTCACTGGTGTTGAATTAAACATGGCGTCTGTTCTGACTGAAGTCTATTGAGTCAGCAGAGTTTGATCGATCGGTCACGGGCACCGGGTCCGGGCAGCAGCCTGCGGAGCTTATCTGCATGCGTGCCGGGTGTTGAGTGACAGAGAGGATCCCTGTGTACCGGGTCCAGGACATCCCCAATTAAACAGACCTGATGCCCTCCGTCAGCAACACCATCCATCAGTACCAGCAGCGTGATCCGCAGAAATGCGCGTGTTAAAGTTCATACTCATGTAATGCAGTTAATATGTATAGCGCGTCACGTTAATAATCACGTTAACGCGAGATGCACGGAAGCAGCGAATGAATGAATGAATGAGGGGAACTTTTCTTTCTCTCGTCATGTGCTTCAGTTTGTGGTGCTGAAAATCCTGTAATAATGCGTTTCGGTAACGAGCCACCCGAACCCGAACCGTGTGACTGACTGTTTATTCGTGTGGGTTTGTTTCTGTGCAGATGTGCAATGAAACGCAGTTTGCATGCGCGCCGGGGGAACTTGTGTCTCATGAACGCCGGACCGGGACCGGCAGGAATGCTGACATTAGTTACTGTGCCGGGATCTGGACCTCAATTGGACCCGAGCCTCCCTTCCCCGCCAAACGCGCTACATCAGGAAACTCCAAATAAGGACAGGGAAGTGGAAACCCACCGGAATCGATCCTTATGTAGTCACGACCTTATAAGGCATGGCGGACGGGATCTTCCGGCCACGGCTCCGCTACAGCGCGAACGGGAAACCCGAATATTTACCGGGATTTTGAGGAGAAATCTAGCGCCGTGCCTCCGCTGCTGGAGGAGACGCGCGCGCGTACCACGCACCGATCCGCTGTGGAGGAGGAACGGGCATCTCCCCTCGATTTAAAGCGTTAATGCCCCAATCTGCTTTTCTGCTCCAGGCGAACGTCATGTGTCCTCCGCCGCGGTGCCTAAATATGGGCTTCCTCCTATCCAAATATGGACATCTACGTCACGGCAAGAGGATATATAAAGGAGTAGGGATTCTCTGCGCTGAGAAAGAGCTTAGAGAGCCCAAGCGATTTAGCGCCAGTGCAGCTGATATACATCCAAACACATCTGACACCATACATAAATGTGACAAGCGAGTTCACAACAACAACAGAAACTGAAACAAAACAGCTGTTTGATGCAAAAGTGAACATAGTTTCTGTATTAGGGAATGAGCTAGAATCTAATCTCAGTTATTTCATCTGAGACAAAGTGGAATTTTGTGTCTCTCTGGACAAACAGAAAGGAGACGAGAGGAGATCAGAAGAGCAAGACTTCTGTAAGAGTGAGGAGATCCAGCACAGAGAAGGAGACTCGCAGCATCTTCACGTCTGCTGTTCTTCTCCAGCACGCTCCACAGAGATGGCTGCAGCCAAGACAGAGATGCTCCTGCCTGCCCTGCAGATCTCAGACCCCCTGAGCTTTCCTCACTCCCCCATGGATAACTACCCCAAACTGGAGGAGATGATCATGCTGAACTCTGCAGGCACCCCCTTCCTCAACGCCACGGCGCCTGAAGGGACCGGCTTTGGCTCTGGGGAGCCGGGCGAGCAGTTTGATCATCTTGCTGGAGGTAAGAGCTAAAGCCTTTCTGATTAAATTGCACGGGTGAGAGCTGTGTGCTGCAATGCTGAGTTTATACATGAGTCAATAAATGTCTCACTGCTTCATTTCATATCAGTAATATTCTATATTAGTGTTAGAAATGATTACAGGAATTACAAAAAATGCAAACAAATGTAATATAAATGTTAACAAATGAACAATTCAAAATGTTTATTTACATTTTACCTTTTTTAGAAAAAGGAATTTATTGTTAATTATTTGTGAGTGATGAAGCCTTACATAATATTTCACTGTTAAATCTGTTAAATAAATGTTTTAATAAATGGGGCGTTTGGTATTTGCAGAATAGCTTCATTAAAATAGTCTTACATTATAAAATCATGTAAAGTGCAGATTGAATAAATAAGCAGTTAAAGAGTGAAAGAGAGATGACAGGAATGTAAAAGAGAGCGAGCGCAGGAAAACACGCATGCAGACGGGTTAAGCTTGCGCTGGCTCTCGTCTCTGAGGGGGATTGCTGAATGTGTGTGTGTTTGGGGGGGCAACCCTGCGCTCCATCAGCACCTGCTGCTCTGTCTGTGATTGTGGGAAAACACAGTCCCAACAGTCAGCAGGACCCCCAGCTACAACACCTGGGGGATCATTTATGTCATCATTTATTAAAACGGGATCAAGACTGTTTAGAATGAATCAGCTGTACTGTGATGTTTAACTCTCTCTCGTTCTGTTTTTTGTTGTCTCTGCAGATACACTGGCAGAAATTGCCATAGAGAAACCTCTGTCAGATCAGAGCTACTCCACCCAACGGCTGCCGCCCATCTCTTACACCGGCCGCTTCACCCTCGAACCCGCCACCAACTGCAGCAACAGTCTGTGGGCTGAGCCTCTGTTCAGCCTGGTGAGTGGGCTGGTGGGCATCAACCCACCCCCCACCTCCATAACATCTTCTTCCACCTCTCAGGCAGCTGCCCCCTCTTCCTCTGCTCCGTCTTCCATCACCTCCTCCTCTTCCTCATCCACGTCCAGCGCCAGCCTGAGCTGCTCCGTCCACCAGAGCGAACCCAACCCCATCTACTCGGCGGCGCCCACCTACTCTAGTGCCAGCCCTGACATCTTCCCAGAGCCCGGCCCAAATTTTCCCACCACGGTGGGCACCTCGCTTCAGTACCCCGCTTCAACCTATTCCAACAGCAAGACCACCAGCTTCCCTGTGCCAATGATCCCAGACTATCTGTTTCCCCAGCAGCAGAGTGAGATCAGCTTGGTGGCCCCCGACCAGAAGCCCTTCCAGACACAAGCAGGCCAGCAGCCGTCCCTGACGCCGCTGTCCACCATTAAGGCCTTTGCCACCCAAACCGGCTCTCAGGACCTGAAAAACGTCTACCAGTCTCAGCTCATCAAGCCCAGCCGCATGCGCAAGTACCCCAACCGGCCGAGCAAGACGCCCCCACATGAGCGGCCGTACGCCTGCCCCGTGGAGACCTGTGACCGCCGCTTCTCACGCTCTGATGAGCTGACGCGCCACATCCGCATCCACACGGGCCAGAAGCCCTTCCAGTGTCGCATCTGCATGCGCAACTTCAGCCGCAGCGACCACCTGACGACGCACATCCGCACACACACGGGCGAGAAGCCCTTTGCCTGTGAGATCTGCGGGCGCAAGTTTGCCCGCAGCGACGAGCGCAAGCGCCACACAAAGATCCACCTGCGACAGAAAGACAAAAAGGCAGAAAAAGGCGCCACCAACGTGCAGAGCTCGGTTGCCAACGTCTCCATCTCAGCTGCCTCTCCAGCATCCAGTTACCCCTCTCCTATCACATCTTACCCCTCCCCAGTGTCCTCCTTCCCCTCCCCTGTGAATTCGTGCTACTCCTCACCTGTGCACACCTCCTACCCCTCCCCTTCCATTGCCACCACCTACCCCTCCGCAACCAGTACCTTCCAGACACCAGTTGCCACCTCCTTCCCCTCCTCAGTGGGCAGCAACATCTACAGTTCTCCTGTCACCACCCCACTGCCCGACATGCAGGCTGCTCTGTCCCCACGGACAGCAGACAGCATCTGCTGAGACTTCCAGCACCGCAGACCTCTGACCTCCCCAGCTCTAAACAGAAAGCATCAGTGACTTTTAACTCCCCTCTGCAAGAAGCACTTTTCTCTCCCAAAATGGTCCAGTTACAAAACAGTCAAAAACTCTGCAAAGACATTTGAAAACAAAAGGGATTTTTGTGTCATTGTGCCCCCTTCAAATTTGTCCTTTCAAACGAGCGTTTAAGACTTTCAAATGACAGACAAAAGCAACAGGCTTTAGCACACTGTCTGTAGGCTGTGCATGCACAGACGCACTCGCAGCGCAGAAAGAGTAAAGGACATTAATGGTGTAATCGTTTGACTCGACAGGTGTACAGTTACAAAAGACATTTGAATAATATACATAAGCTACAGTATAAGTATATTGTGCCATGTTTCCTCTTCGTTTTTACTTTTTAGTACCATTGTTGTGAAAATTGATTTCAATATTTGCATTGTATTATTCTAAATTGAGCAGGGCCATATTTTATAAGATACATTCTGTATTATGTAGTAAAAATGCTGTGGTAAGTTCTTGACTTTGTTTGACTAGAAGCACTTAAGTATCTGAAGCATGTGGAAGCGTGATGTTCGTTTTCTCTTATTTTGTAAATATCATCTGCTGGTACGATCTTTCTCTTTCTCAGATGTGATGACAAAAATCTGCTAAACGGAGGGGAAAACATCAGAAAAGAACCAACCACAAATTGTCAATTGTTTTGGTGCCTTTTGTGAAGCTTTGCAGATGTGTTGACAGATATCAGCGTGTAGATGTTTTGCATCTAGCCTTAAGGTGGAAGGGAATTTTTTCGTTTCTTTTTCTATATTCAGAAAGTCATTTCAAGGATGAAGGGAACGGATACGAGGGCACTGCATTTCTTTGGGATGTAAGCAAAAAAGAAAACTATATTTTTGTAAGGAAATGTACATATCTACATCTTGAGGAGCTGGAATGCTAGTAAATACCTACTGAGTAGGCATGGGATTTTTTGTATGTTATTTACATGCAGTTCATTATTTTGTTGTTATTTTTATTTTGTATTTGTGTTTGTTCAAAAAAGTGACTGTTTATGGCTTTTAAACACATTGAATGCGCTTACTGCCAGTGGGATATTTGGTGTACAAGATATCCTTCAAGAACAGAAATATAAATAAAACATAAATATATAAATATATATGTTGAAGCTCTGTCGTGCTTTTCATTGCTTAGCAACACATTTGTGAAGTTTCACACGTCTCTTTGAATTCTGTGTTACAGACTCAACGCACATACAGTATCCTTGCATATTAAAAACTATGTACTATAATACTGTATGAAGCTATTACCGCAAGTAAACAACATTTTAATTAATAAAACATTTCCTCATACACATTACAATACAAGTTCATATTAAATTGTTATGGGATTAAAACAACAAAGTAGTTTTTCTGCGATGATTCATTTTAATTCCTCAGACTAGCAATGAAAAAGTTTTACCTTAACATTGTGTACAAAGTTTTAATATAAGGAATTTATTTAAAGTTTTACAGTTAGGATCCTGCTTAGCTTTCAAAGCATCAAACAAATCAAATCACGTCTCACATAAAAAAAAATCTCAAATCAAACTGCAATATAACCCAGAGCAAAAAAAGAAAAGAAAACAGAATGAATAAATAAAATCAACTTGACATCAAAAACAGACGTACTGTTGCATTCTTTTGTTCAGAAGTCGGGGAAGCTGAGAAAGCAATCAGTGAGCAGATACCCCAGATCAGATTGTCTCTCTTTATTACTTATCAAAAGAGCTTCTGGGTGTCATGAGAATATGTTATCAAAAGATAGCATGTACAAATGTGACTGGATGCGCTCGGGGCTTAATTATACATAGATGGCAATCTTGTACAATCAGTCGACACTAATAAGACACTCTTGTAATGGGCTTCCATGTCTATTGAGTTTGTCAGGGAAAGAAAGTCTCAATATCGAAGTTGCTTTTAAAAGTAACTCAGCTTTTACGCTATTGTGTGTTTTACCTCCGTACATGAGAGCCTTTATAAAGAGAAAAATAATAATCTGCTCATACAAATTTCTGTGCCACCATACAGATCAAATAAAGCGACGCTCTCTTTCTCTCGCTCTCTCCCACCGTCTTGGCATCCTCACACACTTTGTGCTTGTTACAGCTCGCTTAAACTCTTGTCACAGAAGATACGAGCTGAACAGATTTAATGTGACAGGAGTTGTGGGTGCATACGCAAATGTGTGGCGTCTATAGATTTATTTCCTCGACTATCACAGCCAAAAGCTGAAAACCAGGTTGTTGCAGCTGCAGTGCAACACCGTTTAACCACATGAGCAAACAGCTGAGAAAGAAATGATTTCTCTTAAGCTACGTTAATAATCAGTCAAATTGGAGCTGCTCGATACATTAAACCTCAGACCTACAGGGTGTGTCAGGAGTCCTGGGATGGAAAAATTGGCTTGTGTTTGCAAAGAGGGACTTTCCTAAACTGAGGCAATATCAGCACAAAAAATGAAGCCACAAACAGCACCACATCCAAACGCAGCTGAAAAAGGCATGAAAACTGTGAGACAGAGTGAGTCAAAGGGAAAGAACAACACAAAAGAAAGTCATTAGTGTAATTGGTCTCATAATCCCAAATTGACTCTCTACAAACGTCTTTAGCCAGAGTCGTTGTGTGAATCAGACTCAATGAATCACAATGAGAGAAACCCGGTGTTCTCTCAGAAACACACCTCATTTTTAACACGATCACCGTGATGAACTTTTGTACTTTACATTCTTCTACTGAAAGTTCTCATCCTCCCAGCTGAGATCTTCTGCAGCTGATGGACCACCTGCAAAAACTGCTGTTATACCAACATCATCTTTCTGGTGAAGCTGGTTAAAGATATGGAAAAAATATTAATATTATTGTAGATATTATTTGCTCACTAACACGTTTTTTTATACATGTATGCTGTTTTTTGTGGTACACAGGAGGAGAAAGTTTAGAAGAATCATCTTGCAGCTCTTGCCAAACAACAGTTTGTAATGAAGAGGGCTGTCAAACTCACGGATAAAAATAAATCATATTACTCATACAGTATAACTCTTCTGGAGAAATATAATTGCTTTGTGGGAGGAACAAACCAAAACTGGATTGTGTATTAACCAAATGCAATGTGTCATTTTGAACAATTCTTCAGAAATGTCGCTTTTGTGTTGCACAGGCATAAAACAACATGTGGATGAGTAATAATGGAAGTAAATGATGACAACATCTTCATGTTTGGTTGAACTTGTGCGTGAGACACCAGCATCCAATGGCTATTTTTTATTTACTGTGTATCCCAGCAGAGAATATATATATTTTATTTTAAACAACAGAAAAAGTGAAGCAGCAGCAAATATAAATCCTACAAACTCTGCAGCCAACATAACTCCATTATGGTTATTTTACTAACGTATTTTCATTTCTACACTACAGGCTAATTTTAATGCTAAAAAAACAGACGTAGTTTTGCTCTGAAGCATCTGTGATCACAAACCCCAGAACAGTGGTCATTTAACAACACAGTTTCATATTCAACAGGCGTCACACGGCGCTACGCTAGCTGCGCACTAGCATCATCTGAAGACTCCGCAGGAAAGCGGGAATTGAAAACGCTGTCACACAGCAAGTTTAAAGCCGAATGTGTCCCTCACACCCGACTTGAGAGGAGAAAGGAGCCTTTTCAAGTGTGCTGGATGTGTTGATAATGTTTTCCCTTTGGTGGCTTTTGTAGAGACTTAGTTGCTTTTGCTCGTATCAAAGTCGACTGGCTGACACTCAGTGTTGGGGAAAGCGAGAGACGGAGAGAGGAAGGCAGGAGAATGCGCGGCTTATTTCCCCACTCGTCGACTCACAATAAAGCCACCTCACCAAATCTCCCATGAGCCTCCACTTCAAGGCCGCTGCCTGTTAAAATAAGTGTTTGTTCTCTTATTCTTTTTGGACCTTTTAGGGGGGAGTGTGGAAAGGCAAAAATGAAAGAGAAAAGACGTGTGCTGGTTCTCTGTGGTTCTCGTTGTCTGGCTCTCCGTGCCTGTGCCCGGTTAAACAGCATATGCTAATAGGCTTCCTCCATTTCTGATGCAAGGTCCGTATGCATCTCTTTCTCTCTCTCTGTCGTTTTCTCCCTTTCATCAGCTACAAATGCTTTCTTATTGCATCTTTGCCCTCAGGCCTTTTAAGATCTCTTTTTGAAATATGCCGTTTGATAAGCACATCATTGGTTAAGTCCCCACAGTGATTAGGGCTTGACTTTAATGTGCGAGCGACAGAGACGAGAGAGAAAAAGAGGGAGAGAGAATTGATGATGTTGAGACATGAAGCTGTGCACCTCAGTTCTCAGTTCTGCTCACCTCTTCACACGAGATACAGGAGGATGTTCTTCAGATCTCCTGTCTGTATTATTAAAAGGATGATGTGTAGGGACGACGGTACCAGAAAGTATATTGGTTAAAAACAATGAATTAAATTGGCTTGGCTGTTTACAAACCTGCCACCATTATGGTTGGGTGTTCTAAGTGGTTGCTAGGGTGTTGCTAAGCTTCTGCACAAGCGATCAGTAATGTCTGTGACACATTCTTGGAGCCTCTTTAAATCCTGAACTCTGAGCAATAGTAATACACGTCTTGCCTCTTCCCTTGATAAAATACTAAAATCATTCATTGACTCATAAATTCCTCCCACAAAATTGCCCTAATGTTAAAACGCCCCAACTGCCCACCTAGGTAAAAATAATCACATACATACATTAAATGTAGAGTCTCTCAGAACAAGCAGAACACACTCAATGGCTCATCAGTAATATATTTCCTGTCTGTCAATGGGGCTTTAGCTGTTATGTGAACGGTAGCAGCTGTTCTGCTATGAGATGTCCACACTGGTCGTGACTAATATACAACATGAAGCAGCGTTCCTCCTGCAGGGCTTGTATTACAAGTCAAGTTATCCATCTGTTCTATAAAGGTGCTCAACGCCGGGTAACTTTTGGGGCACTAATGTAGTTTTTGGAAACAGACATCAATTTCTGCAGACGCTTTTTTACTCAAGTTTAAACACTCAGCCCCACCCTGATTCAGTTTTTAAAAGATGCGGCCTGGGAAAACTGGAGAAAAGTTGCTTGTGTGTTTAAAAATTCAGCTTTCAAATGAAAGAGTAAGTTTACAGATCTTACAAAAGATTCAGTCAGAAAGAAAAGATAACAGGATCAACAACTGCCATTCAAACACAATTTAAAAGGCAGCAAATCAAAACAAAACTATTGAGGATCTGACATCACCCACACATTTGCACTAATACCGTGTTCAGGTCTGTGGCCTGCATGTGGTTTAAAGCAACACTGATGAAGTGTCACCATAGTCAAGTGGTTTGATTCAGGAGTCTTTAACACAAGTGTTTATTGTACAAAACTAAACAAAATGTTCTTGGAATCAAACATTGAACATTTCCTAATCAGTTTATTAGTGTTTTTTTAAGTTCACTGCACAAAATCATTTTCATTCTGGTTACATGTAAACATGTCATTTCTGTGGCCTGTTTCAGATTTACTTTAAGAATGACGGCATGTAAATGGCTGATCATCAAAACAACGAGTCTGAACACACAGAATTAAATGTCAACAATAAAAGACAAGCGTTTTACTTCTCTTTAAAAAGTCAATTAGCCTGTTTATTTTGCTATACACAATGGGTTCGTTGCATTTAAATTTTATTTGCATTTAGCATTGACCTGTTAATCATACGCTGGTATAGTGTATTCATGATAATGTGTTCTCAGCTCCTATTAACATGAATGCAATTAACTTTTAATATAAATGAATACATGTAAATGTTTCTACATATAGTAACAAGACCGAAGGCACCGTGATTCACTGCAGGTCAGAGACAGTAAACAGTGATGGAGTTGAGCGGTACAGATGTGATGTCACACGTGAGCGTTCATGCGCTGGGAAACTGCAGCAGCCTGCAGTGACATCATGCATCTGCTGCACATCTGCTGCGCATCTGCTGAAAACACAGAAAGATCAGAGGGTGAAAGTGCATTTATAATGTTGTGACTGTATTAGAATTAAACTGAGAAAAATAGAAACATTAAACGGTTGCATAACAGCCTGAAGGAAACATCTTAAAACATCTGAGGTTGTGCAGATTCCTGCGTGTTGTGCTGCCGGTCTGGGGAAGATCTGGGCAGAATGTTCCGGCTCTTTCCCGCATGTCCTGTGTCATTTTACACCTGCTGCGCGTTTATGCCAGTGATGTCACTTCACTTCAGCCGTAACACACAACACCTGCCAATTACAGTGAGAGCGGTTTCACACCATTGTGCTGACACCTGCCCTGACGCACACACACACACACACTCAGTCAACTGTCCATCTGTGTTTCACTGTAAAATAGCCCCAATCTTCACTTCCTGCTAGATACTGACGTATATTCAGACATGTCAACACATCCCATTATGCATTTGCACTTTGAGTTTAAAATGATCTGCAACGTTGCAATCAATGTTCAATGCAAACAAAGACTTAACAGAAAGAGTTTTTCATGAACTACAACAAACTTGAAAGCTTATTGGGACTACAACAAGTTTTCTGGATAACATGATGTCACAACATCCAGAAGTTAAATAAACCGCCTCTGTGAAAATGCGTAAAAGTAAAGAAGAAAAATCCCTGCAGTAAAGTGTTGTTGCCATGCTGAAGAAACACCAACCAATCAGAGCCAATTTAGTGTTTCAGAGGGCGGGGCTTTATAGAACCAGGAACACAGCAGCACATTTTGACAGACAGGGAAAAGTGTGTGTGAAACATTGTATATTTTAAACAATGAAGCATGAAACCCTATTGCAGTGTCCCCCAAAACCACAATCAAGACTTAACACTTTAAATCACTGTGATCTGATGTGATTGTTTTGTGATTTATCATGCAGGTGAAAGAAACACATGCGTGAATGTTACACAACAGTTGCAGGTCTGAGCACACGAGCTGCAGCGATGTGGCATCACAGATCCATCATTTGTTAGGTAACGGCGTCACGCATGTGAACTTTAGCTGTGATAAATAATGCAATAAGCGCTATGAATGAAACATTACAGTTACACAGGCAAACAATGGCTTTCTGCATGCTAGCATCACTGAATAATGACACATGCCATTAACAATGATGACCACTTCATCAACGGAGCCTGATGAGGAAAATGAGGAATACTTTCGCAAGTAATGAGATGTAGATCTATCAGATGTGATATAAAACAGCCATCAAAGGTGACCTTATACATTCTGTAGAGACGTTTTATCCTCATGTTAAAATTAAATATAATGTGCATAAAAAAATTCATGCCATTTCTTGCAAGCTTTAATTAGTGTTTTGTCTATGAAAATAGTGTTTTTGTCTATGAAAATCGCTGCTATGAAAAGCTAAAGAAAAATACAACTACTCCAAAATAACAAAACACTGAAATATAAAAAAAAACTAAAATATGAAATGAAAGTGTGCAGACAAAACAAGGTCATTTTTTCAGTAAAAATACAACAGGTCTCAGAAAGCAGATGTGTTGTGATTCTGCAGAAAGGTTAAATCTGCTCTTCTCGTTGTATTAGTAATATGTTATATCTGAAAACATATCTAGGGATTATAGTTTCTGGCTGTTGTTTTTGCGTTGTTAAGTAAAGTTGTTTTCTTTGCCATCGTTGCCAGAGGCGTCCTCGCAGGGATGCAAGATTGGGAATTCAAACACTGCTCAGTGACAGTCTTCATAATAAACACAGCTACAAGAAAACCAAGTGAATACTGCGGTGTTTACATCGCTGCAAGGTCACGCTTCCGCACGGCGCAAGGTGAGCAAACCAGGGCAGCGTGGCTCTGAAAAGTACCTGATGTATTAAACAGAATAAAAGCGGACCATCATTTCTGTGTGTGTTTGCACAAGTCAAAATGCCTGGCACCCTTCACTTGGCTGTGCTCCCTGCATGCTTGTCTTTGAAACAGTGAAAGACGCTGTGGTATTTTTAGGACGCCTGTGATGAGGTGGAACCAATCTCTTTTCTCTGTGGAGGCTGATGTCACCGGGTGCGTGGGCATGTGGCAGGGATGCTGGGATACCTGCTGTGAAAATGTGTAGCCTCTTACCACCCAGAAATTAGAGCAATACAAATGACATACTAATACAGGCAGTTTAGAACCCACAGACTGCAGAACATTGACCAGTGAAGATACGTTCAGAGCTGCCTACAGGATCTCACATCTTTATGGATGTTATAATGGCAACACCCCGTAAATACATTTAACCATTTACAAAGTGAGTTACCATTATAGATGGCAATGGATTTGCAGAAGTGATATATGTTCTATAGGCCTCAACTCAACATCCATCTCATCCATTCTATATATATATATATTCATATCAGATCTTTAACATAAAATGTATAGAATGTGTGTGTTTATATGTATCACTCCAGTATACAAAACTATAACAGACACAGAAATATTGGTTAAAATATTAAACTTATAGTAGACCAACTTATTAATAGTAAATAATAATACAAGTACTAAAAATAATAAAAGTAAAAAGTAATAATAATTAAATATTTCTTTCATATTGTTGTAACGCATTCAGGGACGGAGGGAGGAACACAAAACCGTCTTAGATTTTGGTCAAATCAGGTCAGACTTCATAGTGCACTATAAAAGCTGTCTTTGTAGGGAGCTCAGTTTGTGTTGGAATAGAGCCGTTGTTTCCAATCACATACCACTGAACTCTCCACAGCTCCTGTTATTGGTTTAATCATTATGGGCTGTATATGTACATATAGATCAAACATACGTCCGTGTCCGGCGTTTACACAGAGGGCAGCGCACACCGACCGGAGCGCGTTAAGTGTTCATGTAAAACATCTCATGTGCTTTTAACATGTTACTGTCCATTACCGCCACACTCGTGTGTATTCACCAGCCTAACCTGCAGCTATTTCAGGTTAAACACAAAATCACTATAGGAGAAAAGAGAAAAACCCACTTTCCCTAAAAACCTCGCCGCTGGTGCTCATTACACCGTTCAGCCGTGATTGGATTGCGGAGCGGGTCTGTCAAGCAGCCGTGCCGCTATAAATACACGATAACCCCATAACCTCCCCACTTCTAACCGGCACCGTTCTCTGCCTCTAATGTACGTGAAGCCTCGGATAATTGCGTCGGATTACAAAAGAGTATCTCGCCGGTATTTTCCCCTCTCTCCCCGCTGGAAACGCGGCCTCTGTTAAGTGTCATTCACACCGGCGCGCTGCGGCTGAGCCGCGGACCCCGACGCGCGCTAATAGAGATCCATTGTGTGTAATGACCCTCTGATCCGCGCCGTTACTCCATCCGGTTCAACAGGGTAAAAGCTCACATCACAACAGAAATGAGTTTCACGCTTTTACCCGCCAGCTCCAGCCGTTCTCCTCTGCTGTGTGTTGGCCTTTGAAGTAGATGTAACTTATCGCCCCTTTATAATGTCCTCGGTAATTTTGCTATTGCATGCTTAAAGAAGTTATTTTAAAAGCATGCCAGTCACTCTTTAAAACATTTTACATAGCTGAGAGGTTTGCAGAAGGTCAGAGTCTATACAGATGTTTACACGGCCTCCATAAAGACACGACACGGGCATTAGACGCTGAGTTTGGGTCCAACAACACTGGATGTGAAAGAGGTGAAATGCAGTTTATATGGTCATGAGGTAGTTTTCTGTAGTTATGCACTCAGAAATCAAATTCATATGACTGTTTACTTTAATGGAGCACAACTTATCTTTCAGACTCTCATCAAAAGCGCAGTGACATTAATGGATGTCAAAAAGCAATTATCAGCATATGCTGAGGTTGAAGAGGTAAGTGATAAATGCATTCTTAGATACACACACACACACACACACACACACACACAATGCTTTTTTAGGTGCAGTGTGTAATTTCTTGCCATTAGCAGGATTGAACTGAACAGCAGAAAAGAAGCATGACATTTTTTGCACTATTCCCCCCCAACCTATTCCTCTGTTTTTTATTGGTGGGACAAACCCCAACCTCTTACTATTGGTTGAGTCCACACTGTTATGTAAAACACTGTAGTATTTATGCTCTTGTGGGAAATCAGTCGAATGGTTTATAGTTGTCTTAATTTGCAATAGTAGAAAGTATTTTACAGTAACATCACACATCACCATTAAAGCTGATTTTGTTCAATTGTTAAGATTGCTTTTCTAATTCTCTGACATCTGTCAGGTCATAAAACACTGTCCTGCAGCTGAACCTCATCTGCTCTTCCACAGGGAAATTCCCACTTCTCCACTCTGAGGAATGCTGGCAATTCAAACGTGTCCCAGGAACACACTGCAAAGACCCGGACAATCTCACTGAGTGACATCACTTCCTGTGGGATGCACATTATTTACTGCTCGACACTGAGCCAAACCATGTGTGTATGTGTGTGTATTTAAGTCCTGTAGTTCACACACATTAATGATCGATGTAAAGATGCCTAAAGGAGACAAAATAAAGCTGTATAATTCTTCAGATCAGTCCTGATTAACCAAATGGTGTGTAATTGAAGCTATCTTTATCTGTTAATGTGAATTTCAGCCTGCAACCAACAAGCAACAAGACAAATCTCATTGGTCAAAATCATGTTCCCAATAACAATCTAAACTGTTGTGCTGAGAACTACTGACTTGTTACTGTAAATTTTACCTCAGTCAGGCAAACAATGACAGCAGATGTCACAGCTCAGTGACGGGGTCTTCACAAGACAGCTGCTGAGGTCCACATTCAAACATTGCAACAGAATTGAATCAGGCCCAGTCTCACTCAGATGTTCATCATAAGTCCCTGACAAACAGAAACTGCTTGTTTAAGAAAATGTTAAAAACAAAATAAACACCATTTACTTAATAGGTTACCAAATCAACAAAGTACATGATGTAAGAGTAAAGAGCAACTTTCAAATCAAATAAAAAATAATTCTCTGTACATCTGCTTGTTGGCCAATGAAAAGGATGTTGCTCATCTAAATAAACTAGAAACAAAGACTGATTTCATCAAATCTACCTGTAATCGTCAGATTAAATATAGAACCACATAAAACTCTGAAAAAGAGTCCTTAAAAACACACACATACACACACTCACACACAGGAACTGTGTGTAAAAGGTGCCCTTACTGCTGTCTGCCACCATAATGAACGGTTTGCTGCTTAAACTTTATTGTTCATCATCTGTGTGCGGCTGAGAACAATCACACTGATTCAGAATGTGTGTGTGTTGATGTCTGGATGTATGTTATGAATTTACAGAATATGGATGTTTGATATTGTCCCCTGATGTCTGCAGCCTATTTGCATTGTGTACAAACACACTCATCTATCATTCCTCCTTGTGCTATATGCAACCAGAGCAGGTGTATGGACATGTCTCTCACACACACACACACACACACTTTTATGGTATTAAAAATCTACATCTGTGCCTCTATACACAAAAAGCAATATTTTGTATTATTGAACAAACACCTGCTATATTTATCTTTGTGTGTTTTATGTAAATCTTGCCAAGAATTATGGGGCTTCTAAAGTTTTATTGAAACTGTACAGACTGTTCTGCTATGTAATATGTACCAGATTCACATACATAAAAAAACACTACTGTGAAAATCCCACACACATCTGTGCTTATGTTATAGGATAAAAATAATACTCTTTTATTTCTCTGAATCAATGCCAAAATCTGAAACATAGTAAAATAAGCATTCAGTCACATTCAAGCCCTTCAAAACTGTCAGTCTCTGTCAGACCTGCAGTTAATGCTGCTGCGACTTAAATATTATGTCTGTGATTCTGTGCTGCTATTTCCTGTCTTTACAGGAAACCGACCGTCACCGGACTGACAAACGGTCAGATGGTTCTGCGCAGGAGCTGATAAGCTAAAACAGCCTCCTATACAGAAACCCTGCATTAGCTCCAGCAGTCTGTACGGTCTCTACAGCTGTCAGCTGACACACGCGGCTTTTAGTAGCTGTAGAGTTTCTCACTGCATCATTTCAGTAACTTAATAAAGCAAAAAGCCTGAGAGTCTGTGTGTTACAGCCGTTTACCACGAGTATAAACTGCTCAAAACTGCTCAAAGACGTTCATCAATCTGAAAAACACGGTTTAAAATACATGAATTTAGCAAATCATACAGTGTCTTTCTGTTCTTGCTGAAATAAAACAGTTTATTGGTTACTGTTATTCTGTTTATTATGTTTGACTAATAAAGATAATAAACTGCAATATCTTCAGTCATCATATTGTTGACAGACAGACAGACAGACAGACGGTGGATAGCTGTCACACTTTTTACTTCAGTCAGTATTTCTGAGGGAAGGTTTATTTTTAAAGGGCAATTTCATTACGGATGTTCCTTGACGTCTTAGCTACAAAAAGTCATTTAAAATTTCCATCATTATTGTCCAGGAATGAGTTTATTAAACATTTTGTGACCTTTGGTGACAAAGTGGCTCAATAATATGTTGTTATTATGTTGGCATTAAAAAATGAAAACAATTAACTTCAGATTCACACATTCAGTAGTTGTGTCAGATTTTTCTCATTTAGTAAAACAAGTCTGAACAGTTTTGTTTTGTCTCTCATAAGACAAAATCCCAGCTAACAGAGAAGTTCTTAGAATGATGGCTAACGTTTTCAAAACATTCTTGCAGTGTTAGTAGAACTCTGTGCTATTCTAACGTTTCATTCTTAGTAAAACATTTCAAAACATTACAGAATTAAATGTTTGAATAACAAACATAAAACCAAGCAATAACATTAATACAACGTCTAAAAAACGAGACATTGTTCTGATTGTTCCTAGAACTTTCAAAATAACTTTTCATTTGTAATGTTTTTGTAACTTAATGGAAACGCTCTTACAACCTAAAATAGTTAGTTGGGATAGTGAATGTGTGGCTTCGTGACTCCATGTGCCTGAGTGTTTGTTCAAGGGTTTGCTTGTTTTTAAATGTGTGCGTAACCACAGACTGAGCTGGTGGGATTAGCTTAGCTTAGCTTAGCAGTCACCACGAACGGCGTAACAGAGCAATACGACTGGAGCACAGAGAGCAGGGAGTGGTGTCAGGGACCGACACACACACACACACACACACACACACACACACACACACACGCTGTGGCCCAGGCCTGAAATCTGTCCTCTCCCGCTGCATGTCATGTGATCTCAGCTCAGGGAGCCAACCAGCTATGGAAATGTGCTGTCTTTGGGCCGGCCAGGAAACCTTTGTGACCATACAAGGCACTTCCTTCCCTAACTCTGGTCTTCCTGTTGGCTATGTATGGAGCTTCCTGCCCTTTCAATGTTTTCTCATTCTCAGTACTGGCTGCCTGCCCTGGTAAACTGGCTGGGTGAAACGCTTTTTCTCTTTCTGGCAGTTTGAAGCCTCTTTCTGTGTGTGTGTGAAAAGCAGGCCAGAGGTTTCTGATTACTGATTGCTGCTGTGTGCAGGAATGGCAGCCGTGTGTGTGTGTGTGTGTGTGTGTGTGTGTGTGTGTGTGTTATCTTAACACCCTGTGAGAAGATGAGGGTGTGGAGGTGTGTGAGGCAGACATGAGACCTGGGCCCACAGCAGTTTTAACTATTTACATTGTAGTAGCTGATGCATGTGGTATTTATAAGCATTTAGAGTTCAAAACTATAAGGGATTGTGTGTAATTGGTCACCCTTTTCATTACTTTTAATCACTGTTTGCTCTGACTAGTTTCTTTTTAAAGGATTTGGAGTGTGGCAAATTAACTTTTTAAAGAACAAATATTCCATGCTGTCTCTCAATTAATATAAGATTGTAAAAGCTGCATGCATAATGATGAAAAGAATTAGCAAAGATTAGCATGTCTCACCGCAGGAGATGCCAACCTCCAGAAGAATTTGATGTCAACCACCCGTTACATTCATTCATTTGGCAGACAGGATTCAAATCAACTTAAACTTTAAAATAAGTACATTTACACATACGTAATGTATTGTGTGTGCTGTAAACCTTGACCCCATCATCATGATATTTCTAGAAACACTCAAAGCTGAAGTGTAGGACAGAAAACATTAAACATTGTCTATAAAAACCGTGTCATGTCTGTTGACCTAAAGCTTTAAACAAGACAAAAACAACTTAACTCAAGATATATTCTCTAAATAAAAGACTGTGTTATGTTTTAAAATTTTGCTTGAAGAATTGGATCTTGTAAAACTGCATGAACTCATATTATCTGATGCTTGATGATGACAGTCTGATGTGTATCTCAGCTCTGTTTCTGTCAGTTAAACTCAACAGCACGTTCTTCAGGCCTCATGCAGATGCAGTTACATCATGCGCCCTGACATGCTCATTCCTGCAACACAGCTCTAGTTAATCCATCACTACCACAACCTCTGCCTGAGCACGTGACATCATCGCTTGCTAAGCCCTGGACCAATCACAATCTGAGATTTGACAATGACATCACAAACAGGACAGGACAGATTCCTTTGGTTTTGTAACCTCAGCGTTTAGGTGCAACATATAATCATGTTATTTAGTCATAATTTTATTGAACTGATCTATTATATAATACCATCAATGTGGCTGTAATGTGAAGATAAAACTGTTCTGCTCACAAATTACTCTTTCACAGCTCAAGAGACACAGTAAAGTTGTGCTTCATTTAAGTCTCAGTTTTGTCTCAACCATAATCCCAAAAAGTTAAAGTCTTTAAGGTAAAAAAAGCTCAGCTGCTGGCATACAGTAGGAGTGAAAGAACAGACCTTCATTAGAAAACAGTACGACTACAGTATCATATCAGAACTGATCACAGTTTGTCACATAACTGATATACTGTAAACAGATGTTAAATTATTGGGCCTTTTTGTCAGAAGAAACATTTAGCTATTCATCTGATCTTATATGAGATAAAACCTGCCACAGTGAAGTGAGCACATGTAAACACAAAACAAATGTCCTCTCAGACATGTGGTCAATGTGAATGTATTTAACCTCAAAACCTGCCTCAGGTCATGTCCTGTAAGCACACAATGATTTAGGGTCAATAACTACAGTGAAGTTAATATGAGGATGGCATGTTTGCGTCATCACAGTTATCTTCACATCTTTCACT
>JBAJNP010005543.1:0-28672 GCA_036877545.1 Yasuhikotakia modesta
GATAGATAGATAGATAGATAGATAGATAGATAGATAGATAGATAGATAGATAGATATGAAGAAACTTTACACCTACATCTCTCAATAAGCAAAACAAACATGAGGATCTTCCATAAGCACACGTTTGTTTCTCGCCTGGACTATCTCTGAGCTCTTCCGGATGTGGAAAACCCATTTCCTCCCGGCGACAAGCATTCCCAAGAACTCATACTGGATAAGGCAGAGCTGCGTGTCAGCGGAGAACAGCGAATGAGAGACAGCAGACCTGCTCTGGAGCCCAAAGCATGACCAGATACTACCAAGATATTGAAGATATTTGATGACTGACTGTGGGATTTATCGATTATGTGACATTTTGGAGAAAATGCATATTTGTGTGATTTTCCAGCATCATTCGCCTGACAGCTGTTATTCATATTTCGCGTTATAGACCGCAGAACTTCACTATACTGACTCCCGATTCTCCAAAAAACTGAGGAAAGTGTTGAATGCAAGACAATATGTGGCAGTATTGTTTTGCAATGGCTCTTATTCGTATTGCGCAGGATGTCAGCGGAGAGCCACATACGCGTCCATCCTCTGCGACCCATCTGACTTCAACATTATCGCCTTTAGAGGAACATTCATTACATAACGACACCGATGCATCCATTGGATCCCGAATCTCTACCATTTTAAGGGATCTTCCTACCATCAAAGCAGTTGCGATTTCTATCTGCGTAATATCGGTGTTGCTTATCACGTGCCTTGTTGTAAAAATTTGCAGGTAAACTATAATTTGACTAGGATGCAAAGGTTGAATTGTCTCGTGCTTGTGCATTTGTTTCCAAAGCACATTATTTATCCCAGGTTATCTAACACACATTGAAATGTAACTCGTATGTTTTTTGCAACTCTGGTTTCGTGTAGATCTGCAAAGAAGATCAGAAAAACGCGCAAGTATGACATCATCACAACACCCGCCGAGCGCGTGGAAATGGCTCCTTTAAATGAAGAGAATGACGACGATGACGACTCCACGCTGTTTGACGTCAAATACAGGTGAGTGCTGCAAAAATAACATTTTTAATCTTTAAGACCAAAGTAAAGCAAAATATTAAGTTACTTGTTGGTTTGAAATAGTAAAGCAAAACGCACTTGATATCTCTGTGAAGTTTCCTTTAAGTTATTTGTATGATGATCTGATGCTAGTTTTTATTTTATTATTTATTATTATTTATTTCTCCTATTTGTTATATGCAAATTGTTAGACCAAATATTTAAGTAATTATTGTCCTGACTATTGTTTCTTTGTAACATGGCATTCATTTCTTTCTGAAATTTCCTAAATATGAATAAGTTTATGTTCTTCACTTGTTTATCAATGTGAATGTACTGGGTGGGTGACCTCACAGGTCACAATAGAAATGGTTCCTGAACCTCGAGAACCGACTTCTCCCTTCCGTCCTTTATTTAACTAGGAACCAGCTTCCTTTCGGCTCTCTGTGTCTCAGCTTTCTATTGGCAGGAGTTTGATAGTGAGGCAAACCAGTTTAGTCCAGTTTTTGCTTACCTGTAACTTGATAACATGTATTTTCTTTTCCTAATGAATGTTGTTGCTTCCTTATAGGTGAATTCCATGTTGAACAATGTCATCATTGTTGAAGACCCCTTTTAGCATCTACTGGATACCCCCGCATGAGAACATTTGGGGAATGTGCATCTGTGATTTGATCATTTCCTCAGAGCCGGCTTTTAAATGATATCAAACATTTTTTAAATATCGTCTTAAAATATCTTATATTTCTTCGTATGTTAATCTCTCCTGAGACTCCAGACATACCTTCCAACATGAAATGTGATGTTTTGTAAAAGCTTTTCTTTTAAAGAACCATGAAGGCAGAGTTAATCTTTAACTTAGCTTTTATTTCCTTCTTTATACATTCCTTAAATGCTTAAATTACTATTGAAAATTCTATGTCCCCAAAACAATCCAATGTTTTGTAGAACGTCTTGTTTATAATTCCCCTTGAATTGTTCAGGCAGGATAACGTATACAGTTTTGTACCACACTGCAGCTACAGTGTTATAGGAAACCAGTTTTAAAATCTGATCTCTTAAATACTTGGAACATTTGAGGGAAGGAAACATAAAGGTCAAATTCCATTTTATTTAACACGATTTAGCTGTGCTTAAATCTTTTAAACGAAAAGATAAATAATCATATAAACACACACATATATATATAGTGTGTATGTGTGTCTAATGAATCTGATCATTGAAGCTGTTAAACATTTGTTTTATTGAAAGTTTTTATTTAGTGTATTCTGTTATCTGTATATATGGTGTGCAAATTGTTCCTCTGAAATAGTTTATTTTTAGAAAAAAATATTGGTATTATAAATCATTTTATGATATTATAAATCATATTTTGATTCAATCAGAGAAATATGTTTCAAACCTTTATATTTTGAGAACATTATGTCTATCTTCTAACCACTTATTGTGTGTATTTACTGTATAAGTGTTGAATGTACATGTGAGAGAAAAATATTGTTGCCATATTGCTGCTCTCTGAGGCTGGAGATTTTTACTGTGATGGAAATTTAAACCCCCTTTTCTAAATGATTTAGTTTTACAGTAGAAAGCTGCATTGGCACATGAAGGGTTTAAATGCACATTATGCTGTTATCATATCAAATTAAATTAGACGCCCCGGTTGCACCAGATTTAGAGCAGCATGGTGCTTAGAACAGTAGCTTTAATGTCCCAATGCTATAGCTGTGTATTTGTATAAGGTGTTATATACATTTCTATGACCCTATTGTCACTTTACCCTATGGATATGCTACTATACTAAATGTCATTTTTAATGGACTGATGTCAGATGTCTAAAAGCAATAATAATGTTAATTTTACCTGTTCATGTCTGACAATAAGCTGGTCAAATATGTCATGGATAAAAAATGCTAGACATTGTTTAAGTGGCTGCAAAACTACAAAAAGACATGTATAAATATTTCTGTACATATCTACAAGTTCAAAAGTTGTCTTTTGACATTGCAATAATGGAACATGTTATAAAATATATTGCTAAACCATTGCAATATAACAACCTAAACACTGGACAAAAAGTAATTTGGTCATTTTTTCAACTTTCATTTCAAAGGTCTGTATCTGTGTCTGAGCTAATTGTACATTCTTGTTTCTTATTTATAAAGGTTCGTGATTAATAAATAAATTAACAAATACAGTCTTAATTCTGGCAGGATTATGTTAACAAGATTTGTCAAACTATGTTGAAACTGGCTTGACATTAAATGTCTATAAGTGGCACACGGCTGTTAATAATTAACCTACAATGTCGCTTAAGCAAGCAACAGCCCATTAGCCCTAGTTTCCCTATTTGCCAACCTCAGTTTTTATCACCCTTTCCTTAGCAATTGCTCAGAATTGTACATGTTATAATTTAGTGTTGTTCTATCTGGCCACACATTAAGCTAATACAATATCTAGTCAACTACAGCCCTAGATTTTATCGCTTGCCTTTTCATTAGACTCACAACATAACTTTAATTCTTACAGTAGACAGACACATTCAGTTTCACACAGACTATTTGAAGTTAATTTAAAGGTTTATGTGGAACTTCTGTGTTAAATGAACTTTCCATCCTGTGTAGCTGTTTGACATAAATGAAAACTAACTTGTAAATTGCCACAGACTGCTGTAAATTCCTTTTTGTCCAACCTAAAAGCTCTTATGGAGACATTCTTTCTGTTTAATAAAAATGTTATAGTTTCTTGTGAGGAAACAAACTCATAAAGCTGAAATCATGCTATGAGTTGAGATATTTCTCGTACCCACAAGCCCTGAAAACCTCATTTCCAGAATAATTTTCATAAATTTGAAAACACCACATCATTCTCAGAAAATATGTGCTAGATAATAAATTATTTTGCTTTTCTTTGGCAAACTGTCCTGTGTTCAGACTGTGTTTACCTCAGTTCCTGACTGTTTTTTTCCTAGCATAAATCTTTCTCAAGCCTTACACGGTCCTGTAAATTCCTGTAAAGATTTTTTTAAATAACAGATCCAACCAAAAATGTGCAAAAGATTTCAGGATCAACACAAAGCATTTGAAACCTGTTTTCGTGCTACATAAGTTAGCAATGCACAACCTCTGAGCTATTTTGGGAGTAAGTTAATTGGGCTTTTAAACACACAGGTCATCCATTAAACAAAAACAAAAGGATCTCCACATTTTCCTTGAAAAAGAAGCACCAATGACCATTAAGGCGTCTAGGGCAGTAAACATGGACTGCTTCTAAATGACTTAAGAACTGTGACCCAAAGTCAGTCGCACTCTAATTAGGTTTAGCAATATTGGTTACAGACCGTTTCTGTTTTTTTCCTCAAACACAGAGGAGCTTTAACAGATAAATGCATTCGTTACATCGATGGCCCTGTTGACGTCTGTGTTGAGACTATCTATTTTTAACTTAACTGAAGACATAGTAAGAGCAACATGCAGCGCAAACGGCTTCATGTCTCTCTGTTAGGGTCACATGCACCCCGGCTGGTACATGCAGTAAAAATGTAGCTCAAATACTTGAACTAATTTTGACAAACTGAACAACTTTTTTTCACCCTCCTGAGGAAAACATGCCCGGCTTCAGTCCCTACAGACCCAAAATTTGAAGCACAGATATGTTTGGAATTTGTTGCATGAATGCTTATTCGAACCCACTGGAAAGATGAATATTGTGATATGTTCTTTAATTATAACTTATCACAAATACATTCACTTAAACATGTAATATACATTCCTTCAAAAAAATCCAAAAAATGTCACCCCCAACCCTGTCTCAATAAGCTCCCTTAGATACAGAAATACCTCTCGTGATCCAAAAACGTACTTTGCAGCTTTAACGAATTGCAAAGTTTACACAGTCAACATCCCTACACGCTACACATAGTTGACCATCCTTGGGTACACACCAGTGTGTGAACAGCTGGGTGTGTGCTAGATTTGACTACATTATCTCTCAGGTTAGCATTCAGTCCGTGGCTCTGTTCACTGTGATAGCTGCCTTGCTATGCAAACACAGATCCCTCAGGGAGCTTTCCAAGAGTCGCTCCCTTTGTAACAAGCATTACTGCACATTTCAGAGCTTCAGCAAATGACACTTACTATGACTTATTATGTGGAAATTTTGTACACTTTGCAGGTGCTAATTTTCACTGCTTAACACTTACTCACTGCTTCTTCTTCTAAGGCAACTTTATCAAGTGTCTTTTGAGTATTAATGCAGCCTTACATTGTCTTGAGGCACTACATTATTGTCAAAATAGTCACATGTTTATAGAGTTGAAACATAGTGATAAAACCCCATTATGCTTTAAATATTAATGCTAAACTACAGAAGTAAAATGGTGCAAGAATTATGGAAATTGACTGGCATACATTCAGTCTACAGCTAAACAGACACATAGACTATAAAGGCAAAATGAAAGTGACATTCTTAACACAGACTTTTTATACACAGCTTGTCTCAAAAGACTGTAAGTCTATCTTCTAAAACAGAAGAGAAAAGGAGCCTCCCATTTTATCCTTTCACAGATATGCTGCCATCTTGTGGCCAATTGATGACATACACTCATAAACAACACAAGTCTTTCAGTGAATCACTGTGAAAAAGTTTAAAAAGTTTGACTTAAAAAATGCTATAGGCTATGAAGAACAAGAGCAGAAAAATTGTAATAAAATAGCTTTACTTGGGCACAAAAATGCCCCACTGTTCTATAGTCAAACACTTTCAAAATATAAACAAAATTGCCCATATATTGCATTCTTTCATCTGGCCATAACAATCCAAAGATTTACCTAAAATATTTAGGTAATGAATTAAATTTTTAAGCTTGTTTCTTAAACATTTTCTGCCCATGTCTCTTATTTGAAGATCCACAATAACTTTGTTTCCAGTGTATGGAGCGCTATCATTAAACCACATCAAAACAGCACCAAAAACAAAAACCTCACGTCGGAGGTTCACAGGGTCCCGTGTGCAGTCGCAGTGCCCCCTGTCTATGAAGAGCACTTAAAGTCCTAAACTCCAGAGGCATTGTGTGGGGACTGGCATTAGACGTGTACCGGTAAGTTAGCGCGTCATAATAGTGATACTTAACTGGTTTACCATCAGGATCATTAGGAAAAGGCCAGAAGCCATATAGGTGAATTTCATCACAAAAACGTGTTGCCATGGTATACATCAGGAGACCCGTGGTTGGCCTCTTAATCTGGACGTGATTGGTTAGCCAGTACCTGCAAAAAGACATTGAATACAAACATGAGACGGCTCATATCATACAGTCATCTAAATTCATAAAACTCTATTGCAATATTTCTCATAACCGCAATGGTTTTATTAGTGATCATACAATGGCAATACAATTTAATTTGACAATAACTTTGAATACAAGAATAAAATAAATCAAAATATTGTTTTAAAATGTTAAAAATTATAGTGTGGGGAAAACGTTTTGATACGTCATTTGTGAGGAAGGGTGGTTACTGGTGCGATTCCTGTTTCTATGGTAACAACAGCTGTTCTGATTGGCTGGTCTCGAACAGCTGGGGTCACTAGAGGGGTTCCTGGTTCAGTAAGGACTGTGAAAGCCATACTGATGTTTGTAAACCTCTATACATATATAACATTACTATGATTTATATTGTGTCTCTTTTTGCAAATCCATTATTAGCTTTCTAAAACCTTTGGAACACACAGGAAGTGAAACATAACAGGTATGGTCATGCACAACGTCATACAAAAAATAAACAGATCTTTACCGCAAACAGACATAAGGTTTTAAAAGTGTGAAAATCCAGAGTCACACTTCAAAGGTAGCAGGGAATTATAAAAATCCTATGTGTGCATCGAGCGCTAATGCTGCTAAAAAAGGAACTTCCGTTGGTGAATTTAGGCTAAATCCCCTTTTAAAATATGCTCATGCAAAATTCGCCCACATACAAACCTGGCGGCTGCAAACAGCCCTTCCACGTTTAAAGAGTGGATCAGACAATTGAACAATGTCCATTAAGATGCACTGAACCCTCTCCTGTCTGAGCAATTCACTCACCCCTGAATAACCTTCACAATAGGGCTCTCTCTGTGTATACGTGAGGTGTCATTCATTCAGAGCCAAAAGGGTGACTGGAGGAAAGAGCTTTAGATAACACAGGGTCTGGATCCTGTATCTTAAAGCTACATCTGGCCCTTTTAGTCACTCTTGTTGTACATTCTGGTACACCGGCAGCTCTGGTAAGACTCAGCTATGCTTTATAGTGGACTTAAAAAATGAGGTGCATTTAAAAGACTCATAAATGAAAATGATGTTATTTGCTCACCCTCATATGCATCATATGAAGCTATTATACTGATTTAGGAAGCCTCGACTTGTTTCAGGCTGTTTTTATTGTCCTATTTATAGACTGACAGCCATGGTCATTAACTGTCATTATTATTTAAAGGCAGGCTAGGCAATTTTAGGAAGTGAACAAGGTTTGAAAGCATGAGATCTCACACTCCTTTCTTTGCATTCTCCAAAGCCACGCCTCCTCCAACACACGAATGCATACAGAGTTTGACAGGCAAGCAGGATATCCTATCATTGCATTTGGACCGGACACAATGATTGGAGGAACTTTACTTAGACCACTTGGACCACCAACCAGCACAACAACAATGTTTTAAAAAAATCACCCTGCCTTTATTCTGTCATTTTATTAAAAACATTTAAATAGAAATTTGTGTTTTTCTTTAGCCTTCCAAAGAAGAAAAAAACACAGTTTTGGACAACATGGGTTTTTTGTAATTAATAATACAATTTACATTTTTCTATTATTTCTTTAAGATGCTTTAAAAAAAAACAGAACCCAGTTTTTATCATTTAAATAGCTGCCACCTATTCTAATGGTGGACTGCTCTCAACAGACCATACAGTGGACAGCTGCCTCTTACTTGACCTTTAATCTTTCCCCGGCCACCCACATTATCCAGATCTAAGGAAAAACCCTCCCGCTAGGTGTATTGTAAGGATAAAGGATTCTGGGCACTCTGCTCTGGGGGAGGGCTGAATAGCTCTCTTGAAATATGCAGAGGTCTATAGAAGAGACAAAGGTTGCGTTATTTAAAGAGAGCCGTGCAGCGGGACGACCACAATTGAGCCCAGAAGAGCCGGGATTCATTGAGCAAATTTACAAAGACCCGCGGATATACAGACGCCGGCCTGCGCTAAGAGCGACGCTCGATCGATTTACAGGAATGACCTCTCGCTGTGAAGCGGTCCCACCGTAGGGAGCGAATCGCAACGATGGCTGAACTATGAATAGCTGGAGGCTTGATACACCTGCTTCAGTGTCTACAGAGGTGAATGGTGCTAAACGCACGGACACATACCCTCGGACTGCATGCAGCAGGCGCAGGGAAGGAAAGGCCGTACGGACGTTCACGGTATGCAGGAGAATGAGGCGGACGGCCCACTCCACTCTCTCCTCTCCTCCTTTGGCCATGAAGGCAGGAATCCACAGTACGCTTCCGCTGAGGCTCTGCAGCCTGCGGACGAAGCGCTGAACCCACTCCTCGCTGTTCAGATCTTGGAAGGCTCGCTGCACCACGGAAGGGTTCATGGTTACCAAACTGGTGCGCAGACCCACATCTGCAGCATACTCCTCTACTGGAGCCAGATTACACCTGCAACACACACACACACACATACGTACACACACACATGAGCGCACACACACACACGTGCACACACATGCACGCACACACAATGATTGTTAAAGATTGTATTTAGGACCAAAGCACAGGTTTATAATTCTGTCTCCACAATTTTTGGCTCTGAAAACATTTTACCAACATTTGAATTCCGTTTTGAAACATTGAGAACCAAATAATATTTCTGATATATGATAAAGGACATTTGAAAAGTGCCACTAACGTTACTGCAGGAATGTTTTGGATAACATTGAGAGAACATTCCCTGTTAGCTGGGCTGTGTGAATCTCACTGCAGGCTGTTCACAGCTGTAGCTAGTTCATTGTGCTATATCTTGTGAAGACATGTCAACAAAATAATGTACGGTGACATGTTTATGAGAATTCCAGTCATTGTATTTCCACAAAGCATATTTTTAATCTATACTGTACAGTTAAAACATGTCAGTCCTTGAAGATCGTTTATCTTTATAAGCGAAACACCAAAAACTATTGAAACCATCGTAAGCTAGCATGTTTCACTCGTGGCTGCTTCCAGGAAACTATAAATCATTGAAAATTACTTTATCGCATTAAAATATTCAATATATCGGGCAGATCTGATCATTAAACACTGCAGCATTTAAAATGACCTTTACTCCAAGTACCTTCATTTAAAAAAGTCATTTATCAGAGTAATAATATATAGGGTGCTGCATTAGCGCTGATCCTCTTGTGATGAAAGATTATCTTTATACAGAAGACAATAAGTGAAAATACTGAGCAAATACCTCATCCATCACTTTACATTAGATTCCATTATAACAGTCTGGATTATAAAGGAACAGGGCATCGTTTTGCCACAATACTTGAAAACACTTTGCCACTCAACACTGGCACCATGCCCAGTGCTGAGTCTTAACTATCACCATGCCAGACATCCACAGAGTCTCGTCTTAGCCATGCTAAACAGCCATGCCAACCACACAAGAAGTGGTTCAGTTACCTGAGTTACTCTGTTACCTAAGCTGTGGGCTCTGTAGTCCCAGGACCGGGGCTGATTGATATAAAAGCCCTCAGAGTCACGACTGGGCTGGTTATCTTACAGAGACAAATAGCAACATCGTTCTGTGCTGTTCTATGTTAACAGCTTGTAAATATAGCTTTGTATTATAGGACCAATGCTGGTGTGTTGGTCCTCATAACATATAATTCATTCATTAAATGAGTGCATTAGGGGAGAGACGTGATAAATGCACATAATATGTCAGGTGTGTCTTCTACGAACCTTTTTTAGTTAAAAACAACGTTAAAAGCATTTATACCACAGAGGCCATTGATTTTCATTCAAATAATTAAAATTCAAATAATTAATATCAAAGAACGATTTACATTTCAAATAAAAACATCAATGGAGTTCTTTTCTACATCGGACAACTATGCATTTTATATTTAGTGCTTGAGATCTGCATGTTTCATTTAGCAAAACGATTTCCTCATCGCACATCTTATCTCACTCATCTTACCTAATGATCATTATAAATGAATATTTCAGGTAAAAGAGTCTTAAAGTTTAACACAAAGCGTTGAACAAAGCACAGCTGTGTGCACAATTCTCCAAGCAACCGGCTTTCACAGAGACCAACTGGGTTTGCAGGAAGTAGGCAGAACATTGGGAAGACAAATGAACACCAGTCACTTTCAGGAGACAGTCTAATTACATTTCTAGAGCCATGACTTAATATGACTTACACAAATGTCAGATTTGCTCAGCTGGTACATAATTGCAGCATGTTTCACCCTTCGCTTCTAAAAGCCTCTGGACAAGCTATTGCGAGTCAGCCAAAGAACACAACTGACAGTAATATTAAAAGCGTGATGTGTGGCGAACACATGGTCTGAAATCTAACCAGCATTTCGTGATTTTAAACTTAAATGTAGTGCATAACCTGCCATAATACAAACATTAAGTTGCATTAAAAATATTCAGATTAACTGAATTATAATATATTAAGGGGTTATTCCTAAAGGTTATACCATGAAAATACCATGATAAAATAAAAAAATTGACAACAAATATATATAATTAGCTTTTAAAGGGCACTAGCATTGTTATCCAGCTAACAATTTTAGGCTGTAAGAATGTTTTCCATTATGTAACAGAAATGCTAAAAATGTTAGGAACATATAAGATTAGAAAATACAAATAAAGGTTTTTAGAAAAGAGTATAAGAATAATCTAAAGATGTTTTTATTGAGCAAAGGAAGTTCAGTTATTTACTTTGGAGATTATTTCACAGAAAGCTCAGAACTGCCAGTTTTAACATGGTTTTGTTATTATTTACAGTTGGTTTAGCTGTTTGTTGTTCGCAGACAAACTCAAATACAGAAGTCTATTCAAGCTTGAACAGCATTTATCTCAAAATGACATTTTTTATCACGCATTTGCTCTCTGATAAAAGAAATGTTTACCTAATGACAAAGTCATGTGAATCAATCTCTCGACCACAGCTGCTGTTCAACAATATCCCAGAATTCCCCACGATGGCACACTGCTTGTGATGCTGGTTTTTCATGGGAGATGCCGTTGGCAAAAGGTGATAAAGGTTCTCAGAGATGTTTGTGGTCCTTTGGCGGTCAAAAATATAATGAATGACATCACCAGGTTTGAAGGTGCTCTTCAGAATTGAGATGTCTCTCTCAGCATCCAGGAACCTTAGAATGTTTTTCCTGGAGAAGGAGAATGAACATCTAACATCACAACACACATCATTACTGCAGAGAGGATCGTGTCAGCATTAACAGGAAACCAGATTCTTTAATCTTCAGAACTGCCATATTGCACAAGCTGTACCTGATGAGGTTGGACAAGGTTCTGTTGAAGGTCCAGTCAGGTGAGGAAAAGTTGCTGGTTCTGCTTTTTATGTGTGGCATTGGAACCGTAGAAGATGAGGTTAGGCCTTCTTTGTAGCTGACTAGGGCAGCAGGAGAGGCAGTCAGGACTGAAGTTCTGCAGAGAAAATGAGAAAGCTGTGTGTTTATAGACTTCACTATTAGCATCTTTAACAAAAAACACCATAACTCAATGTTAGCATAATATTGTTAGCATAATAAACAGACAAAATACAGTTTATATAAATATGATTTTATATTGTATATGATTTTTCTACAGTCTAGAAAATCATATACAAATGACGTTTCTAAACATTGATTAACTTTTCTAAACAAGTTAAAAAACTATCTCTGATTTAATATTAATGCCTAAAATGTGTCAAAATTAACATGCTTTTAAAGAAACAGGACATACATTTACATTTCAAATCTTATACTTTAGCCTAAAGGGACAAAACAACAACATTGAAGAAACTGAGTATTTACATATTTGCATGTATAATAATAATGTTTTCATAAATAATAAATGATACAACAAAAGGGATTACAGACCTGTTAGAATGAAGGACAAAGCTTTTAAGGTGAAATTTCTGTGACTCCTCAATGTTCCTAACAACAGAGGGCATAAAATAATCACCATTAATAATGTTATGAAATCACATCTGTGAGTAAACAATAATTTAACTCCTGTAATGGCAATTATACTTAGAGGTATACAAACATGAAATTGAATCACAATAACAAAACTGAATTAAGACTTTAATGTGAGCCAGTTGACAGTATTTTAACAGTAGATACATACAACACACAGACCCACCTTGGTTAGCTTGTTTTAACTCATTTAGTGGAATACACATAATATTGTGGAACAGTGTGATGTATTGTCACAGAACGCTCACCTGAACAGAACTGACGTACTTTCAAAATAAAAGCATCAAAACTTCAGTGTAATTATTTTAAAATAGAGGTTTGTCAGCCATTGTGGTCAAAACGTTGTTTACAAGATTTATATTAACAAGATCTATGTATTGTTAGACTGTTACCACCCAACATACTACGTTTGTGAGATTACTGACACATGACATCATGCCATTTACACAACCTCTGACTCTGTTACCATGCAAACAGCTGGTTAGTGTTGGGTATCATTGTTTCATTGAGCAAATCCAATTTGTCTGTCAATGCCATAATGATCTCTGGTCTTCCCCACAATGTCACGTTATTACGGAGCACAAATCTCTCGAAATTCTAGAGCTGATGCAAATGCAGATTTAACTTCAGTGTTGCCTCAAGGGATCCTTTAACTGCTGTGATATTGTACAATGTAGCGCATCGGCCACATTGTTTGATATTGCAATTCATAATGTAATCATTTCTTGAGAAATCTCACCATTAATCTGAGCACAATAGACGTCGTAGGTGCCCTCTTACGTGCCTGTCAAATAGTCAATGAGCCATGAAAAACCCAATTGGGAAATTTACAATTATATTTTGTCTCTGGGATATTTGGGGTAAGTTAGCAAATATCAGGGAGCAATTATTCCCTTCCCAGGCTTAATGGATAAACACTATTCATGAAAACCACTCTAGGGACTGAGCAAACCAAACATTTTGCAGAGAATGTCAAATGCGTCAAACCAAAGTATGACTTATTTAAAAATGAGTGAGATGAGCCGCTATATCTTGGCATCAAACACCGACAGTCGTGTCTGTGAGTGTTTGTCTTCATGCATTTATTCTTGCAATGAATCCATCCATGCCTGAAACCTTCTGTTAACTCAAGAGCATTAAACTGTTCGTCCCATCGCAGCCAGAGTTTGCAATTATGCAGGACTGAGGATTTCAGCTACAGCTTTTTATTATAGCTGGAAAAGGGCAAACAGTCCATCTTTTGCCTCAGAGCTGGAGCTTAAAAGTCACAAATCAAACCACAATCGTCGACATGACAAACCACAGATGAAACACGTTTTTCACTGCATCCATCCGAGCTGCGTTCGTCTCTCATTCAAGGTTTCTTATTCAGAAAAGTCTAAAGGTTATAAAGTCATAACATTTAAGATCACAGCCTCCTTTAGGATCTACGGAACTACTATCAACTAAATAAAACTGTGATCCACCAAACCAGACATTTGCACAGTACACATGCTTTTGCTTGGCAAACAATGGTCCTCCTCACACACACACACACACACACACACACACACATCCCCAGGTCTCTCGCTTCCCTTGACTTAGACATTGTATTAAAATCCCCCCATGCCAGACCACCCAAAAACAAAATGCGCAGTCAAAATAAACATGTTTCTTCTTCTAGCACATCTGCGCGACATTTACAGCATAAAAGCAAACGTGGTCCCTTCAGTTCTGCACGGACTGTCCATTGTGTGAAGTACAGCGCTTGGGTTTCTACAAAGTCTGTCTTGCAAGGAAAAAACAGGGTAAACACGCACAGCCCGCAAAGATGTGCTGAAAACAAAAGGAAAACATGTGGAAATGAATCTGGACGATCAATTACAGGATAAAGAGCCTTTTCCAAAATTACTTACGCGATTTCTTCCTCCACTTCCGAAATGTCGGCTAAAAGGACAAACAAAACCAAGGCGGTCCCGATCCCAAACATCAGTATCCGTAATTCAGTAGACATGACTTGATGGATAAAAGCGATCCCAGCACGTTCAACTACAAAGCGCAATACAATCTCCCGGTCCTCTGCGCTGGATCCTCAGGGCAACACATGCGATATCTCGATACAGCTCGACCATTATAACTGTTCGAGGTTAACCAGCAGTTTATTAAACCCCAGGGTCTCTCATGGACCTCCCGAAAGTAACAGAGATGTGACGAACCCTCACCTCTCCTCCCGATGCTGCCTGGAGAAAAGGGGGGTAGCAGCTCCACTGAAACTTTCGCACAGATCTGGACGTGGTTCAGCTGGACAACGGGCATAAGGAGGCGGTCGGCATGAAAAGGAGAGAGTTTCTGTCACCATCAGTACATAAAATAAATATAAACTCTATTGCCTAGAAATACATCCTATTATTTGTTTCACTATTCAAACATTTCATTTTCACTGAAGGCACATTTTATATCTCGTTGACGAGAACATATTAAAAGCATATTTATCTTGTTTATGCCCCTTTAACTATAGAGACCTCGTAAATGCCCCAACTTTATTTATATATTTCATTAAATTTATATAGGTACCTGTAACCCCCCATCACCCCCACACACACATACACATAAAGAGAGAAAGAGAGAGAGAGAAAGAGAGAGAGAGTGAGTGAGTGAGAGAGAGAGAGAGAGAGAGAGAGAGAAAGAGAGAGTGAGAGAGAGAAAGAGAGAGAGAGAGAGTGAGTGAGTGAGAGAGAGAGAGAAAGAGAGAGAGAGTGAGATCTGAATTGAAAGTTATCACAAGTTTGCCAGCTGGTGGTTTACTGATCTACAACCCCAATGCAAACAACAAGGTGGTATAATTGTTTTAATTGCCAAGACGGACCGTTTATCACTCATAAAGTGTTTGAATAGCAGATGTTATAAGAGGTTTTTGAAAAGACTTTAAAGAGAGCTTTGAATTGAGGGCAGACAGCAGACAAAACTGGAAAAAGCAGCTGACACGATTTTATTTAGGGAAAAAATGGCTGACGTTTTTCTCTGTCTGAGATCGGGTTGAGGAATAAACAGTTTATATCAGTTTTCTGGTTGTACAGGCAAATGGAAGTTTGTATACATTATATATAAGGGGGTTCTCATTAAACAGCATTGAAAGACAATATATAAGATGTATCAGTCATCTAGGGCTGTAAGGGGTCTATAAGCATCATTAATGTTTTATACCAAAGCTCTGCTGAAAAGAACTTCTTCCTTGGCAAAATCTCTTTAGCCAAGACTGTGTGATCAAAACATCAAATCTTCACGGTCATTTTTGAATTCTCTCATCATGTTTTCTGTGATCATTATAAGCTGCCTAACAGATAAGTTCACAAATACATCTTCTGCGGATTCCCAAATCGAACGTGGTCGTAAAGATATGCATGAATTTTCCAGACAAGCACAAGGAATCTTGATGGGATTATCATGAGACATCAGTGTGCGGTGTGCTGCCTGAAATGGCCTAGAAATTGTGCCATCCGTGGAGATCAGAAAAAGGAAAAAGGGGGTCATCTTTTTTCCATATTTTTAATTTGTCCTCACAACTGCTTCACAGGGAGTCTGTTTCCATGATGGTTCTGTAGCCCCTCAGAGCAAAAACCTGTTGACGGTTCGGTGGTAATTTTTGTGTGCTTGCATTAATATCTACGATCTGCCATTTCCTTGTTTTCCTAAAAGTGGTTTTATTTATTTGCTAGAACAGATTGTAAGTCAAACAGGTTATAAAGTTCTTAAAAGGCAGCTTTCAATATGTTTTGTAGGTCATTTTTATTTCATAGAATTGGACCAGGCTAGCAAAGCTTAGCTGTGGAAAGTCACTAGACCACCTGACTACAAATAAACCAGCAACATTTCATGTCAGCGAGTTGCAGCAGTTGTTGAATGCCTTCAGCCAAAATAATTTATCCGGTGAAACATTAGGGCAGAAAAGTGTGGCCATATTTCCACTGGCTCTTTGTGCCATTGCGCTGCTGTATGTTTAGCCCTGAATGTGTTACGTGTCTGAAAAGTTATCCAACAAAAAATGATACCATGCTTCACATCTAATGTTTCTAAGGATTTCATGAAGGCAAGCAATGATTTTATTAAAAACATAATGTTTTTAAATAGCCTCTTCTTGCCTCTACAAACCAGCTGTTCTCCTCTCAGCCAGGGGGAATGAAAATACTTTGTAGTTGAATTTTAATGTAAACGGTCAAAGGACTAACTGAAAATGTTAAAAAGCTTGAGGCTGCGTGTTACCTAAGTGCATTAAATCTAAAATTATAGTGCTACAAAAGTGCAGCTATCCAAATAAATGAAACACAAAGATAGTCGGAAAGAGGGAGAAAAAATATTAAGCAATGGCTTGAGGGAATCGTATAGTTTTGCTAGGTTAGCTTTGGAACTATGCATAATTCCTTAATTTAATCGCCATGCATCAAGCTAATTTTTGTTCCTTAAATCAAATCTGTATTTGAGCAGAGCTTTAATATTGCTGTCGACATCTGGTTTGAACTGAACACCAAAAAATGTTGACAATCGGGCGTCTACTCTCACAAATACGGTAATGACTGCAGAGCATCTACACAGCTTCAGGTGTTGTGTTGGTTACACAACAGCAGGCAAACCAGCGAGTGTTTTTTTCTACTTAAAATGAGAAGTTATTCAATCATTACGGGTAATTGTCATTGAGCACTGCTTGTGAAGAATCATTTTCAAACTCATAAATTCAGCATCTGGACTTCGGTTGGAAAAGCTCTGAATAGAATATTGACTCTCGTTTAAATGACTTATTTACATAAAAATATTCTGCGCGTTCTCACGTAGCGATCACACCGGTCTCCCGAGAAACTGGCCTCAGTAATGAATCCCCAAATTAATTATGCTCCGTTTGATGGGATAGCTATAGCAATGGAAGATTATTGTGTGAAACAAAGCGAAACAGATGCAATGTGCATATAAACACATGCACGACACGTGCCAAACCCCAATCCACCTCCATGCTTATAGGGAATTCTATAGGGAACGTTGTTGATAATTTCTTATCTTCGGAAGCATGGGGTGAATTCCCAGTGTTACATTGTATCTCTCCAGGACAAAGACATCTAGTTTTACAGACATTTGTAAGTACTGCAAAACACTGAATAATAAGTTTCATTAAAGGCATTCAAAATAAGGCATCCATAAGGAGAACTATATATAATATTTACATGTAAACATTTGGCAGACGTTTTAATCGGAAACAACTTGCACTGTACTCCAGATTTACATTTGTTGAGATACAGAAGTTGAGATACAGAAACTCTATAGAGGAATACCATACAGGAATACCATAACTAAACACTATACAGGTATACTATAAAGAAACAGGAGCACTATAGAGGAATACTATACAGGAACACTATACACAATTTAAAACTTAAAACTCGACTGAAAAATGACTCATTCCTAATGCTCCAATGATCAACTTTTTTCACATATATGTAAAAATCCTTCTACTGTTCATCCTGTCCTTGGCGTCCAAACCCTACTTGTAAATGTAGCTTTTAGACAACAGACTTATTGGTTCTTAGGGCATAATGTTAAATGTTCGCTCTCTTTGTAAATCGCTTTGGATAAAAGCATCTGCTAAATGATTAAAAGTAAAATGTAAATGTAAGCAATTAAGGGCCTCTGGCTTGGGCAAGTGTTTAATTCAATTAGCCCTCCCAACAATGTTATTGTTACACATCAGTTTACATAGCTCTCTATTTGCAGACAATATTTACCCGGATAACAGCGTACTGCAGCACATACGCTTTCAAAGCCTCATCACTCCTGAATTCAGACCCTTGAAGTTTGGAAAGACGCAGAGTCAGAACAGAGCAAAATCAACACCAAACACCCATCTGAGGTGTCAGTGTTGACAGTGTGTACAATGATGCACATTTTTAACTAGAACCTTGGGCTTGAAGTTCTGCTAGATGTTGTTATTTTTTGCAGGTGTTGATGAGCGGGGAAGCCGTGCTATAAATAAACTCTTTAAGTCACGTTTAGTATATTATTCTGTGACTATCGCATTCTTGGTGGTATTTGCACATCAGAAATGTATCACATTACATTTTCAAGCAATGCATATGCCGTTCTCGAACCCTGCTCTTCCCAAAAACAGACATGCACCACCAATGCAGACGATGAGGTCACAGACAAAGCACTTCCTCTGATTTTGAAACCACAAGCCCTTCATCTCAATTAGTTAATGGATACACTTCCCTTAAAATCTGAAATCATGCTGTCCCTCCTTCAGTTATTAGTTTATCTGTCAAGGCTACAATGTAGATTCAAGCCGCATCAATAGACTTTGATCTTCTTACACACCAGGGCAGATTAACACGCGGTAAATGTGTCACCTCAGTTAAAAAGACACCGTTTAGAATTGATAAAAGATAAATACTTCCAGAAATCAAACGGCAGATGGATTTCAGTCCAAAAAACCTTCCAATATCTTTACTCAACTGTGCTACCAAACAGACATTTGGCAGTCATTCAGTGTACATAAATAAATAACCTCCAAGGTTTTCTGTTTGTATATGGCCTTACGTGTAAAGGGACTGTGTCTACGAAATATATAAAGAAAATAAATCAAAAGGATTGGATGGCCTCTGAAATTGGACCTGTTCCAGAGTTGAATTCTGAAGGTACAGTAAAGAGTCACCTTTACAAATCAAGTCGTTTCTATATTTGAGGGACAACTCAAGGTTTTAAGACGTCTTTCTTGTGTCTTTTGTGTCTCTGTAGTTTTGTGGCTGAGCTGCTTGGTTAGTGCAACTCTGAGAAAAAGGACAAAAACAACTTATTTTCCAAATGCTGGAAATAAACACACAAAAACAATACGGACACGTTAAAGCCCTCTTTGCACTACAGAGTACAAACAACGTAATGGTTTATAATTATTTTCTCTCCAGCGTTTACTCTAGATTTAAAAAAAAGAAATTGGGTTGTTTTATATTCCATTCCCTTGTAATATTTAAAATCCTTTAAATATCTAAAATTCTACAGGAACATTATCATTGTAAAATCATGCACAGAAAAAAAATCAAATCAAACTCAAATCAAACTCAGATTAACTTTTTATCCAATTATTATATTAAAAACTAGTTCATTTCAATGTTCATTTTTAATTTAAATTTGTAGTTTATTTTAATAACATTTGGTATTTAAAAAAAACAACAACATCCTAATCTAAGATAATCTGAAAAATAATTTATTTGTAAAATTGTTGCCATTAAAAAAATGATATGAAAAGCCCACTGCTTTAACCGCTGTGTCTGTAAAACAAAACTTACATGCTATTAAGTTTTAGAGGAAATGTTTAAAGGATAAACTCTTGAGCCATGTGTTTTAAACCACTAGATTTAATCTAATATATAAAAGACCCACAGTGTCATGTCTTATTGCTGTGAGTTAAATAAAACTCTTTGAATCTCAAATAAGTAACCCAAAGTAAAAACACATTTACATGTAACACCTGAATAAGTGTTTTTTTTTATCTATGTAAGTACCAGAGCTCGGTCTGGTCAAAACATCATATTATTTGCACTATGGCGAAGGCCTGTTGATGAGAACACTACTCAATGTCGTTCTGTTGCTTAATTAAACCATTATTAACCAAACCATTAATAAAAACCATTATGTTTCTCCTGTAGTTTCATACATCGCAATATTTCTACTGTCTACTTCATTACAATATCATACACTTTATAGTATTGTTATCTGTATATACAGGCCTTCTTATATTCATTACTGCAATAGAACTTTCATAAACCTTTTGTGATCTTCTGTGTTAGATTTGTGTGATCTTTTGTGATCTCCTTTTGTGATATATCACAAAAGATATCTTCCCATCATCATCATCATCATCATCAATCCAATGGCGATTATCATACAATAATCAATAAAAAAACCCTTTGTTTTTTCTCCCAAACAAACTGTCCCACTATTGCACAGATATATGAAGACAGTAACATTGAACATTTTCAACTACAACAAAACTACAAATTAAGACATTTCAGGGCTTGACAATCAATACAAATAAAACAGCAGAAAGAAAATGCTAAAAATGCACTTAAGAAGAAAAGCACATCTCTCAAACTCTTTAGTTAAACGAATGTTTTGAGAAATGTCTGATGTTGTTTTCATATACAGTACAGAAATGTACAATGAACAATTACAGAGTTAGGTATTTGTAAGTATCAAAGTGCCTGGTCATGGCGTGATGTGATGTAATGACATCCTTCCTATTATGACTATTATAACATACTTGGGCTTGTTTTTCTTCCACCTTTAAACGTTAAATAAAAAATGTAAGTCATTCTGTGCTGTTGACAACAGCTAATGCACAGCTGGCTGAAATTTAGCAAACCAACTGACTACAGGTCAATGAGTCTGATGGCTAAGTAGATGCTTTAAGCTAACGGCTACCACAATTTACTGGCACCGAACAAACACCTTCCTGGAAAGCACTTCTAAAAACAAGATGGACGCAGAAGAACAGTTTGCATGATTTTAGAGCGAGTCCAGCAACAGTTCTGTAGGTGCTGAACGAGACATAAAGGGAACGAAGACAAAAAAAGTTGTTTTCTTTAAAACAAAGAATCAAGCCAAAAGCAGGAGTCTTCAACAGAATTAGGTTGAATGAGCACACGGGTGGTTAAACCCATTATAAAACAGACTCTATATTCTCACACCACTCGTGATCCTCCAGGTTATATATAAACTTAGTCCTGTTGACTTGGTTTTGACTGTCTTTCCCCAGACTTTCCAGATTGACACTGGAGGAGAACATCTCAGTGGGCGTAACGTACGCCTCAGTGTTTTTACAGAACTCCTTGTAGTTTCTGCACAAGCATCTCCAGGTGACCGTGTAGAGGAGGAACGCCACGATCTTCAGGACGATGGCCATGCTGACATACAGGTGCCGGTAGGTCACGTTGTCGTACAGAAGACAAGCACCTTTCTGTCCACACTCTGAGCTCCAGAACAGGCATGTGGAGTCGATTCCCGCACCAAATATCAGCGGAGGGGGAATGAAACCTGCAAGATGGTTTAAACTGCTGTGTTCATTTGTTATTCATCTGGTGATTCTATTAAGTATTTCCATGCAAAGGTACAAAGTTTAATAGTTGTTAATTTTGTAGCTTTGTTATAAATTCTTTCGATATTTACATTTGTGGCTATACTTATTTTTTATCATTTATGCACTGGCCTCACGGACTTCAATTTTAAGTAACTCAGCATAAACACGATCTGTGACCTTGATTTGTTTTTAAAATAAACAACAGAAACATTTTTTTTTGTGGATATTAACCTTATGCCGCAAATGATGTTAATTAAGCTTGTATTGAACCGAGAATATTGCTTCAGAATGTTTTCTGAATAATACAGCTCAGAGATTTAAGAGCTCTGATTTTAATTATGACAAACAGTTTTTACTTGACTGACAGAAAACAATTATTTCTTGGAAAAGAAGCAATTTGATTTTAATTATGACAAACAGCTTTTGACAGACTGATAAAAACAAAGTGGCAAATTAATCTCAACTTTTTACTTTGGATTAAAGTCAAAGCAAAGAAACAGAATTTAGCATAATTAATGTATATAGATCACCATATATATTGATTATATATTCTATAGTCTATTAATATTATATATTAATATATTTGGTGCAAGCATGAAAAGTGAGGTTTCTCACCTAACAACCGGAGCAAAAGGAAAAGAACTCCAAGGGCATAAGACTTCAGTTCAGGCCTCACACTTCTAAAAAACAAGATATGATTCAAATAAATACACATGACACAACAGACCGCAAACATTCACATCAAACACACAAAGATGTCCATTTAAACCTGAGAGGACATTTCTGAAAGATTTAGAAACAAAATGGATGTTGTCATTTATCCACCTGTTGACTTCTGGCTTACTGAACGTCAAATGATTCAGATTATTCAGATTGTGAACTTGTGGTTGGCTGAGCTAAACAACAGGTAAACAAAAACTGTACTACTAGACCATAAATAACTGCTATTGTTATAGGCTTTATTTTTCAAAGGGCTTTCAAAGGAGTTTTTTCAAAGGGCTTTCAAAGGAGTGAAGATGCACTAGTGAACAAACAAACAAGCAAACAAATAGGTGCATCATCATGCCCCAAACACACTAAACTAGAATGGATAAACTGTAACTGTATAAATTCCTAAATGATCTTCACAATAAAGGGCAGACAGCGTGCAGTGTGGTGGTCTTGTTTTCGGCGGGCAGCTGTGTCACCTGATGAGGATGATGACAGAGGGTGTCTGGGCCATGGCTCCAATCATACTGCAGGCACAGATCACACACAGGAAGGTGAGAAAGACCACCTGGCAGCCGGGCTGTGGACATTTGCCAGGCACAGCTGTGGCCGTGTCACTGTATTCAGAGATGCACGTGCAGCCGGTCAGGTTCTATAAATATGCAGGCAAACAACACATATTTACAATCAGCACACAGCCTGCAAATACAAGCATGCAGAAGTACAGACAATATATGCGTTATTGGGAAAGTAAGAGTCTGGTTTGAGTTCATAAATAGGTCCAAACTGTACCATTAAAATAAATGTTTAAAGTATAGATTAAAGTTAAAGTATAGATGAATGTTAAGATAATAACACAACACAATAAAATGCATTGTTTATGTTAATTGCTAAATGTATGAAATTTAATAAAAGGTTATACATTTCATTTAATAAAATTGTAATTGTTTTATTGCAACGCTTTTGATTGGTCAATTCATTCTGATATAAACACCTGTGGGCGTGGCCAATTCAATTAAAACCCTGCATTTTTTTAAATTCTGACATCTCTGGTCTACAGTTACTACATAAAGGGTCTTTTTTTTTACACAGACAGATGTACCCAGGACCCCTGGTAGGCCAGCGGTCATTAAAACTAGCCGGTATATTCATGCTGCGAGCCAGTGTTCAATTAAGATAAAGCTTGTGACTGTTGTCCTGGACTCATCTATTGCAGTCTGAATCATTTGCTTTGTATGGTAATGAGTGCAGGGGCCCATATTGCGGTTCCCATTAAGATGCCTGGCAGGCACAACGCTGTGTCCTTTCCAACATACTGTATATCTGGTGTGTGATGTGGGCTTCATTCTAATGACCCATGCTGGACATGAGCTGCTCAGGAAATGCAGGAACAAAACAGAGATAACGAAACAGAAGGAGACAAACAAACACTGACGTGCAGATGAGATATCAAATGACCTGTGAGAGAGGAGGCGGCAGCCCGGTGCTGATGCTTTTGGTGCAGCCAGCCAAACAGGAGGACAAGTAGGTCACACCATTGGAGCCACAAACGGGGCTAACGGAGGAATTGTAGCAGTTACAATGACTCATACAGGGGGCTTCCGGCCTCTGGCCTACTTGCAGTGTCCTACATCCACAAAGACACACACAAACACAAACACGTTTACCTGTCTGAATCTGATTGAGTTTCTGGTGTGTTTAGTGTGACTGGAACCATCTTAGCTCTGAGGTAATGCAGAGCTCGGAATTCACACCCCTGATTGGTCGACAGGTTATGTCTGTGGGTTTTTGCTGATTGGATTTAAATCACAAACTACGGTGAATATGATATTTAAATGTTATTGGTAACATGTGGAGGTGAGGTGAGTGTACCACACTGTGATTGGTAGTTCATTGAAAGCATTAACTAATAACTGAGATATCAACAAATTAACAAGCAATATTTTGAACTTTACAAGAACAACAGGATTCAAATTCAAGGGACATTTGGTTGTTAATGTGCATAGATTGTGTGAGAACCTGAATATTATTTGAATTTACCTGCTAGAAAATCCAGTTTAAGCTAGTTGCTGTATTTTGGATCATGGTAACTTGTCAACCAGCCAATAACTACACCATGTTCCCAAAGCTACCATCTTAATATGGATTTTTCAGCTGAATTTTGATGTCTACTCTTCTGAAATGCCCAGTAAAAATTCCTCCTCATACGCATGTAAAAAATAGATGTATCAGGATGTGGACTTTTCAAACACTAGACTCACTGCAAGGACTAAATAAATGTCAGAAAAAACAACAAGGCTGGAAAGAGAAAAAAGCCCTCCGTACTCGTTGCCATAGGCGACAGTCACCCCAGCAACAGGTCCCGTGTCACAGCCCAGGAACAGGAAGGACACGTAACAGGCAGTGGAGATGAGGTTGACCAGCATGGCCATACAGATCGCTCCCCGCACCGTCAGTTTCAGCTTCTTCACCAGCAAACCTCCCAAGAATATTCCCAGACAGGCACACGGGATCGCCGTCATTCCTGTTTACAGCCGGGATGAATTGGAAGATGTTCAAAGCTTTGCTATGTGTTCATTTACCTTATCTGTATGTACTTTTGAGCTATTCTAAAACAACTCATTTTGGAAACATGTTCTGTGGACCTTTTCAAACATGCTGAGATACACAAAGAAACACAAAGCAATTGTGGCATTTCATGGCATAATAATCTAATTTTAAATAATAAAGTATTACGTAATAAAATATGTGACAAAGTACATCTCACAAAGCTTTCGGACCCACAGTACAGATCTGTGTGTTTGTGTGTGTGTTTGTCACACATGTGCGATACACACCCAGCAGCTGATTGGCAGAGGTGGTGGTGAGATTGAACTGTTGCTCCAGATATTTGCCAAGGAAGGCAGCAAACCCGGCTACCACAGCGATCTCCATACAGGCGGCTAACACAATGCAGGTGAACACTGGATTTGACAGCAGGTGCTTCGTCACCTTGGGAATGACTGGGAATATAAAAAGGAAAGGCAGTAATGGGTTTGGGAAGAAACCGAGATGGGAATAATTCAGTTATCACGGAATAGCTCAGGCTGTGGCCTTTGATAAATGTTAGGAGTGGCATTTGGTGGATGTTAAATGCTAAAGTGATGTATTTAGATTGTGTATTTAGTTGACATTCAAACCCACAATTTCCTGTTTCCCTTCCAAATGGCTGCAGAGATGATAGATTCTGAGAAGCTGTCTATCTGATTGATATGTTTGACGGATAAGTCTGGAACATCAGGCTGTATTCACAGCAGATGGCAAACCCTTGTGAAATACATCACCCATGTTCAACAAAACAGCTGCAGTCTGGCTCACTGAACGTATGAGTTTAGCTATTGCATCTTCTCTGCAAGGTAACCTACAGTTTTGGATGTAAACTTGGGTGTATTGTCACGATTGATGGCTGTCGTTTCATAAAATGATAGCCTTACTGTGCAGGATGCATTTAAACAGTAAAATGGGCCACCAAGAACCGCAATGGACACGATTTACTTTCTTAGTTCAGATTTCTGGTTTTCTTATAAGACAAAATGTTTGCCTTTATAAACTTTTACCAGAATGCAAAAACTTGCTTCAGCTCTGAAACTATTTTCTATTTCATCTGACGTTACAAATCTCTCTTTTTCATTCCCTCCCTTACAAAAAGTCAAAATAGGTTGTGAACTGTCTGTTTTGTAGACTAGAAAACTTGCCTAGTGTGTTATTTTTATATATACAATATTAAACACACACACACATAAATATAAATTTAAAATGCATAATCAAATTAACACGTATTTAATTTTTAACATATGCATTCAAAAATAAAAACCTCAAAGCCCAAGAACACGACACCATATGTGCAAAAATCTGCGGAGTGTTGAGTTTGTGGGAACATGTGGTACAGATTCCATGTGGGCTGACAAGTAAGTGTAAACTCTAATTGTCTAATTGGTCTCCAGAGTGAAACATCAAGTATAATTGGACTTGAGCGTGTGTTAAGAGGAGCATGTCTGAAAGAACACATTCAAGCACAACAGGAACAGAAATCTGTGTTTCTGTGGCCCATTAATCAAGAAAAGCAAGCTTTGTACCCGTATGAGTCATTTACGGCTGGCATTGGAACACAAGCGCAACCTTATTCAGCTAAGCGGAGTAATCTCAGCACAAGTGGCGCTAACATTACGAGGTAAAATTATGGGAGCTCTTAGAATCGGTGAAAGAGAGGCACTCGGTGTAACTGTGTACGGTAATTGGAAATGGCACTGAGACCTCTAAGCTGTTGGCAGCAGGACAATCCGTTGCTGTTGGGCTGGTAGTTCTGCAGGACTCCATTGCTGGGTTTGGGTTTCTCACAATCTGAGGAGGAGGGTAGCATGCACTGTTCAGTCTCAGGACCACCCCCCCACTCTCTGCTCGGCAGTGATTGGGGGAAACCGAACATGAAGAGGGCGGAGAAGAACAGCAAGGCACCGCAGAGGAGAAACCCGCCCCACCACGCGCCGATCCAGCGAGGGTCATCGGGTGTGATGTGCAGCTTGGCTGAGGAGAGTAGTGGGGACACACAACACGCTAAATATTGCGACCAAACAATGCGCTTCACAGACATATCGATTCAGTAAAATCACGGATAGTCAGATAGTTAACAGTTATAGTTCTGTATAGTCACTGTATCTTGTTTTGTATAGTCTGTATAGTCACATATAGTTCACATACAGTGACTGACAGAACAAGACACATGAGACATAAAATAGAGTATGAAAATGAAACTCACTCGTATCGATGAACAGAGCGTCCACATAAAAGTTGGTACAAATGGAACCCAGAATAAAACCACAAGCAGGTCCAAACACCAGAGTGGAAAAGAGAATACCTGAAACACAAGAACACAAATCATCACTATTAGTATTTTATTATTACAGGTAATCATGACATTAAAAGTAAAACATGTAATGAAAAGCTGCATTTACAGTACAGATTTTAATGTTAAACATTAAAGCACGAGTTGGTGATGGTTGAATGATGTTATTTTGAGCCACAAGGTGGCAGCCTGAACTCAAGAGCAAGAAAAAGCTTTTTCATTTCCCCTCACAATTACAGAAAGAAAAATTAAAACAATTGAAGTTTTCACCCTTTTCTCATTTTCCCCCCAAAACCATGCTGAATATTTCAAACACAGTCTTCAATACATATTTAAACAAACACTATTATTACCAAAGTCACTGATAATGCACAATAAATGAGAGCATGCAAACCTTATAATGCCAAACTGTCTGATCAAATATTCCAAGCAAAGAATCAGAATTTTATTCCATATAGACAGGAATTCACCAGTCCTTAAAAGCAAAGGTTTGCATACAAAGCGAATAAAGAACGAAACAGATTTATTATGGACTGGAATGGAGGGCAGAGCTAAGAGGAGACAATGCTGTGCTGGCAACTAACAGAACCGATAGACATCTGAGGCACAAATTCCTATTAATATGCTGTCAAAAAGTGTGACAGCGACCCAGCCCTTTGGGTCACATGCTGCTTCTGAGATTATGAAACCTTTATCCAGACACTCTCATCAGCTTTGACTGTCCGTCCTCTTGCTAAAACACATGCAATATTGTTTCATTAAGCAGTGAGTGTTTTCTGCTGCAACAACTCGACTGCTCCACCATAATTATTCAGTACAGAGAAAGATTAAAGGATTCAAAGCTCTCGAAGTGTTACGGATGAGCAAAACTACAGCGTGACGATAAAACAACACAAATTCACTTGTAAGTCATGACATTTCACAGTCAATGTGTTACAGGAGGCCTAACAGACATTAAAAACTGAAACAATGACAGAGAGCTTACAATCACAAACTGGCAAAGCCAGACTGTAACTGTGATTTGGTGGATGTGATTTTGTGTTATGCTTGAGTCAGCCTTTGATATTCTCAATGCAGATTATTAAGCAAAAGCTACATAAAACATTTTCGTTACTGTTTTATTTTTAAAGCTATAAAATAAATAAAAAGCAGAGATATTGATGAAGAACATTTTAACACTGCGTATTAGTGTAACTTATTATTCACTTGTTTATAAGTGTAAGACAAACTATTGTGGGAAGCCCACCGCATCACTAAGACACATGCATTGATTTCTGTAGACACGTCACTTTGATGTCTTTGTTAACGCAAACCCTGTATCACTTGATAGACTTTGTGATCTGCAGCTGTCTGCAAAAAACATGCATGTATTTAATATCAACTGCATTATAAGTATCTTCACTGACGGTCAATATGTACTCGATCACACAGTTGCATGCAAACCGATATGCATGCCTAAAAACACACACAAACCGCATTCACGTGTACTCAGGTACATCTCAGGTCTATATAATGGGGCTGCATCTTGCACCAGCATGGACAAACAAGGAAGTGTTTCTCCATGAACATATTTGAAAAAAATGCATCATTTTCAGCAGGTCATAAATTTCAATGCCTCAGTTCAAAGTGGGAGTTTATGTGTTGTGTGCATGCATGCATCTTCACAACAAAGGCCTGTTCACAGGGGGACGTACTCACATACTCCAAACC
>JBAJNP010005544.1:0-28663 GCA_036877545.1 Yasuhikotakia modesta
TATTGTTTATTTAAATTATTGTTTATTTAAGAAGTTCTAAAGTTCCAGGGTATGTTGTTTTATCTTGGTTAGGAAAGTGCTGCTTTGTCCTGTTATTTCTCAGTTATTCTGTAAATTAGGTAGCTATAAAATTATAAACCACATACAGAAAATTACCTAGAAACTACTTAAATTTAAACAGAAACTTGTGTCCTTTCTTTCAGAGTGCTTTAACATTATAATGGTAATATTTTAGCATGCATGTCCCTACAAATTTGTGACACACCCAACGCATGACCTTCCCGGATTTGACTTCTTCATCCTCCAAACGTGTTGCCACCGTTGCTCAATAAATCATCCGTCTTAATCAAAGCCCCCCCCCTCCTTCACTGAAGCAGTGCTCTGAGTCCAACCCTGCTACACAATGCAGCATAATGGAACTATTTATTTCCATAATGCTGCATTGTCACTGTTGTTGTACCCTTTGCACGGTAACTGAGAGGCGGAGGGATCGAGGAGAGGTGACGAAGTGCTAGAACAGAAAGGGTGGGGGTTTCTAATTAGCGAATGAAATTTCATGTTGGGCTCCATAGAAGATAAATTAGCTTTTGACAGGTCCTCCCTTTCAGCTTGTCAGAACCTCTGACAGAATAGCCAGTTAACGGATTGCTAATTTCTCGTTGAGCTCTTGTCGGTCCAGACCACTGTATATAACTAAAACCATTTCTTAAATAAGTTGTTTTTATTACAAAGATGCAGTTATATCTAAAGTAAACACACATTCTCAGAGCTATGTAAACTTTGTTATTGTTGGTCTGTCACTAGAGGATTGGATGTAATAGCAATAGAAACAAGGAAATTTGAGATTGTGTTTATAAATATCAAATGGTTTAAAATCATTTCCCCCCAACCCACAAAATAAATGTGTGAATGAATAAAAGTGGTGAATGAATCTGGAAAAACATTTGTTGTTGGTCACTCAACTGTTGCAAATGTATGTGTAACTTTTGTTCCTTTTTTAAATATGTAGATGAAAGTTTCCTTCAGATTAAACAAATCAAATTATAGACCAGATGTGAAATGATACTATCTTGCATCAAAACACTCAATTGTCATTTTAGGAGGGTTGGCTATGTATGAGATGATATCACTTGTGTAGCTGTTTGTAATTGGCTAAACTGATGATGTTTCTACCCACCCATTACATATTACAATACTGCCTGTTGTTTCATATGCTATTGTACAGCCCATCTCATTGTTTGCAGGACTATTTGAAGTGTAGGCCTAATAACTTATATTTGCTCACATGCTGAACTTATATTTGAGGATTAAGTGATGATTATGTGATGAGCAAGATACAAAATTATAATAAATTATTCACAGGAGAGTTTTGTTTCAGGATAACAATATGTTTCCTTGGACCCTTTTTAGTGCCCTTGACTTAAACCCCATAGATCACCACCCATTTAAATACACCTAACAGGCTAGACAGTCACTCTGCAAATTGGCATAGATTTGCAAAGCAAATATTAAATTTTAACGACAACCTTCCAGACAAACACCGAGATTTAATGTGTGCATGTCATTATCTAATAGGATATTTTAATGAATTCCTGATGGAAATCAGATGCTGTAATTTATGAATGACAGGTTTATGATATAAAAGCATAGACATAATAAAGACATAAATGGATCAGAGGCCGTACGCAAATGGTATGTTTCAGAATAGAGTTTATTGAATCTATAGGGTTGTTCCATACAGAAAATGCTTGTGGCTGTGTAGACAGCTGCGTCAAATTGTTTTGGAATGTAAAGCTTAAATCTATCAGTATTTCTATTGTTTCTCATTTATTCATTTGGCAGATGTTTTTATCCAAAGGCTTATAGTGAATTTTAGGTACAGATACATTTTTTATATTTTTCTTTTAGTACCTGTATCCCCTAGGATCGAACCCACAACGTTTGCACTGCTAACACAAAGCTCTACCAGTTGAGCTACAGGAACACGTTTCCGACTTTTCTGAATTTTTGATTGTTTTCCATATTGTTTAAAATCTAATCTTTAGCTTTTTAGAAAAATGTTACTTTGGGAAGCGATATGAACAGGATGTAGAATTTACAACATAGTTGGGCTTTAATCATAGTTTTGAATCATGGCTGCATGGTCCATTCATTTCTGCTATGCTCAGGACAGTCTGATTAAAAAACATATAGTCTATTGGTGGGTGGGGCTACTGTTCCTACCACAGAATTAGGTGCAAGCAGTTGGACAAGCGGGGCTAATTGAACTGTCATATTTAATTTGTTCACCTCTGACAGCTGCACACACACACACGCAAACCTGGATGAATCTGTGAGCTGACTGGGATGGTCCTAGAAGATAAACACAGACCCTGATGAGATGCAGTAGTTATCTATCATATCTGTCCTGTCATATATCTCCAGTCTGACCAAACACACACACACCTCCATACACAAAGGGCATAGCAATTTGGCCCTGCCTTCTGTGCATGTTGTTTTATTTTTGCTTTGTTAATTAAATTCCTCCGTGACAAATGAAAAAGGGCTATATTTTTCGAAGCGTGTGTTATTACGCTGGGTTTCAGATACCTGAATATGCCATAAATTATTGTAAAATGTGGCTTAGGGGCAACAATAACCCAAGGGGACGTTCTGATTAAACTTTTCACTGTTGTTTAGAGCAACATGACCATCTCTCTGAGGAGATTGCATTTGACATCATACCATAACTTTTTATGGTATAAATATTCAAATGATTGGTAATGCAGAAAATACGTTTGGGTGTCTTGTAATGTCAGAGCCAGAGTACCACCCACGATGCACCACCAGCTCCTGATGTTGCCACAATTTTTGTCTGGAACAACAGATGTTTGTTGCAGTGCTGTCAGACTAATTATCCATCTCAGCTATGCTCTTTGTATAGCACTGCACGTGTGTGTGTTGAACTCTGTGCTTTGCTTTAACTCAACAACAGGGGATTTGCCAGTAATTATCCAGTAACACACCCCTCTTGCCTCCACCATTGTCTTGATGTCCCAGCAACATAGCCGTCATTAATCAAACGATTCAACACGGGTCTGAACTGGTTAACCTGCACCGCCCAGCTCTGGTTACTGAGGAAGTTTTCAATTCTCTCTGGTCAATCGCAAGGACGTGAGAGCGCAACAATGGCGTGGTTATGAATAGAAATTAAAATAAGATTCGGGCTATTTAATGGACTTTCAGGATGTAACGTTCAGTATTGGTAGTTCCTAAGGCTGGAAATAGAAAATAGCAGATGTTTTTTCTCAACTTTACACTGAAACTTGCTAGAGCGCAACACATGCTTCTTACGTCTGACCTAGAGCAAGAGGTCAGACAGTTACGAAAGGGGCAGCCCATGTCACCATGTTGCATTTGTGTATGAATAGCTGTCCATTCAATGGCTTTTTACAGTCTCTTGAATGCAAGTGTTGGCTCCCTTCTGGACAGTCAGAATGTAGAGAGCATGAACTTTTGACAGGCTTGTTAGGCATCTGTGCTCTTCTTTTTTTAGACAGAGGACAATAATTTGTGGATCTACTGGGCGTTGCAAACGTATTCATATTTAGTTATTGATAAACATATTTACGTATATAATAACTTATTGCCCTACCTATTTTAATAATAAATGTACATTGTATTAATGATACATATACTATATGTACAGTATGATGCTCTGAAGATTTGCTTCAAATTTGTTTGTGGTTTGTTTCAATTGGATTAGGATTAAGCAATATGTTTATTATTATATATCTAGTGAGCTTTTGCTTGGCTGTTTTGGGTAATGGGTCCGATGTACTGCTGTTCTGTTCACGGAGAGGTTTAAAAAACAGCTTTTCTGCACGTTGTGGCAGAAAAACGCTAATTCTGATGGATTTGTTAACACACAGTTACTGTAGGCATATTGAAGCTTTTATATTGGTTGTGTTTAATTGTATTGGTAATGTTCTGTAACAAATTTGTGCATTTTATTAAACCTGTTGCATAATTTAACTAAATTGTATTTTAACTTTTGTATTTTAAATTTTGGCACAATTGTTGTTGGTTTTCTGGACCATTTTAAATTATTTTTGTTTGTTTGTTTCAAATCCAGTAACCTTTCAAATAAAGCCTATTTTTAATTATTTTTAACAAAATGCACATTAAAACAAGCCAGCTTCAAGCCATATGCATGACTTGTGCCTGCATTGTAATGACGAATTTTATAAATTAGCAGTGTATTTATATATAATATAAACTGATTGACATACAATAATTACCACATCCATTGTCAAAATCATGTTTAAATTCTCATTTTTTTCTTTTCTCATCACTTTTGTTATGTAATAATATTTAATACTAAGTCAAGTTAACAATATAAATGAAATAAATTGTGAGTAAAGCTATATTACGATATTTTGGTAATAGAGGAGATTCACATAGTTGCACATTCAAAAACCCAGACAATTATGATAGTCCCTCAACCACAGTAAATAATACTTAATAAAGAAACCTTAACACCAATCATATAATTAATCAAAAAATATTTTCTGGTACCCGACTATACATTTAGATATTTAATATTATTTTATTCTATTACAATTCTTACCTTAGGTATATATTTTGCATTTTCATGTAGGTTTTTTGTATTTCTAGGTCCCCATTATTTATTATTTGTCATTTCTAAATAACAAAAAAAAAACCCTAAATACAGTTCATTTTTCTTTCAGCTGTGTGTAAACTGTAGTTAATAATTGACGGTATCTCCCTAATGAACTGAGATTAATTATGACTTCAAGGTCCTGTCTGCAAGGCATGGACACACATTTGTCTGCCAGCTTCAGCATAACTTACTGAGTGCATTCACAAGCTTCTCAGGAGAAGAACAGATTCAGAAAAATTGCTAAATTAAGTTAAAGTAAATGGTGTATATCGGTGTCTTTATTTAAATTGTCTTAATGTATAGCAAGGAAGTGTTTTCAATTAATTGTATTTGTTCTACGTTTATCCCCAGGCCAGTGTCAAATGTTTCATTTCTATTCCCCTGCCAAACTTCACACCAGCTCACAGTTCTAGATGTTTCGACGGTCTCCATTGGCTACTTGCTGCGGCTTTTTTCCAATCTAAACTGGCAGATAATGATGGAGTTAGAACAGCACCCGGTTAGGTGTATATCTCTCACCTGTATTGATGTATTCGTGTATTAGTGTGTGTTTGCACTTGATAAGGAATTGGGGTGAGCGGGTGGTCATGTATACATTCCGCTGGCTGGGTGTGAGAAAGTAAGGCGTCACCGCACCTGCCAGCGGGCTGAGTAGAAAGGTTTAACCCGTCAGTCATTCTCTCTTAGTCAAAGTTGTAAATGCATTTGAACCACGTATTTTACACTTAATAGAAGCCTGAAAATCATTCTTCAAAGAGCACAGGAATGTCAATGCACTATGGGAATTTTGCTTTATTCAATACAAGGATGACAAAATTCAGTGTGTTTGGAATTTGTATTGAAATGGACTATTACATATTAGAACCACAACATTGAATTTATAACCTGGATCACTGTTTAAAATTTAGTTCGATCAAAGCTGTTCTATGTTTTATTTTAAATTGTTTAATATAAATATTTTTTAACATTAATCATTATTCTCTTATAATACAAATGGTACAATACAAAATATAGGCTCCTATTACCTAGTCAGTTTTAAAATGTCCTGTAAACTTTCCTTTTGTAATATAGATTATTTGCCGCTATATTTTTAAAATACGTTTATTATTATATGTGGTCATTTCTGACTTCTATTTTACTTTTGCTATTTTTTCTACTGTATGTCGGTGAACTACAGTACATGTACAAAGTATTTGCCCTATGTTATCGTATATTAATTTATAATTCACACGTTTTCCAGTACGAACATATCCTTTAATGGGATTATGTAAAATAATATATGGTAATGTTGTATATTTTAATCGTTGTATTAGTCCATTCTTTAACAAACACAACAAAAATCATTTCAGAACTCCTCTACGTTAGTATGGCCACTTTATATTATATTTTATTAATATATTTGTACATTCATATAATAGCCATTTGGTCTTAAGGAGACGATCTGAGTGCTGAGTACTTTTGTGTAGAAGGAATTCATTATGTATTGCAGCTTTCTGAACCCTAAGGGCGTTTAAATGAACCAATCAGAATGTGTTTAGGAGGAGCGCGCAGGAGAACTGGACAGTCAAAACCTGACGTGTGCACGCGCTCCTGGCATAAAGTCACGGGAACTGGGAGTAATGAAAACAACTGCTTTAGACCGCAGTTACAGAATTAAACATTATACCGATATTCCTAATTATAAGATCATGTTGCAAGCTGTCAGGTCAGTGGTCTAGCTGATTATAAACTTAAAGTAAAGAAAATAAAAAAGGCTAAATAAAAACAAAGTCATAGTAAGTTAATAATATATTTTAACAACTATCTGGCTCTATGGATAAGTCGAAGAACTTTCGAATTGATGCTCTGTTGTCCGAAAGCTCTCAGCGGAGAGTTCGGGGGGATTCACCGGGACTGTGCAATGAAACAACTGACATGGAGTCCGTGGCATGCAAACGGACCGATCATTCTCCTGCTCGTGCGTTTCAGCTGCAGACAGGTGTCATACCCAAACCGGGCATGCTAAACATTTCTCACCCAGGATTAACGTCATTTTCTCAGGGGGCTATCCCAGGAATGTATCCCTCACCTATGTACTCTTTCACGGCACTTGGTGCGCAGCATCCCAACTTCGCTTACACTGGTTTTGCACAGCAGTACCCGGAGCACCTGAAAGCAGCGGCCGTGGCTGGTTCATTCCCGCTGGAACACTGGCTCCGGGCGGGACTCATAATGCCTCGCCTCGGCGACTACAGCGGTATGTGTCCTTAGTTTCTTTCACGCAATATGTATGTTTGTATACGTATGTATAATATTATTTGTCTTTAATATTGCTAATATTACTACTACTATTATTACTTCTATTACTAATATTGTTAATAGTGTTTACTTTTAACTAACCAGTCAAAAAATGCCACCGTTTGAATATTCTGAATATTTCCCACAAATATGCAGCAATATCATGGTTAATAGTAGCAGACAGTATATTGATAACCCAAATATTTCAAACAATTTAAATAAATAAATAAACAAACAAACGCAATGACATACTAAATGATTTGCTCAGTTCAGTTAAACAGTCATGCGTTTTATTGTATCCTTCAGCAAAAGCACAATAAACTGAACTTATGGGCCATAAATATTCTCAAGCATAATTGAATCGGTATTTACTGCTAACGTAACTATAATGCAAGTTTCTTATTTTAAGTCTTTTCATAGCGTCATAAATGACAACGCCATTAAAACTGCCTTCATCCAAAGGAAAAGCATAAAGAAACACTTAAACCAGTCTGAGCTTCATCAATAAAGTTTGCTGGTAGCATTTATTGAATTTTCATTAAGTTAATGGTGCTCTCTGGTGTTTTATTGTCCCGCAAAAGCGATATCTCCCAGGTCTTGTCATCAGCAATAAAAGAACAGCTGTTACCATTTGTTTTGCTGAGGAATTTGGGGGGTTGAATACTGTATGCATTTGTTGTCTAAGTTTTACACATGCCTTTTTCACAAACTCGTATTCAGGGGCACCTCAGCCTGGTCTGATTGGAAAGTGCCGCAGACCACGTACAGCTTTCACCAGTCAGCAACTGCTGGAGCTGGAAAACCAGTTCAAACTCAACAAGTATCTGTCCCGACCCAAACGCTTTGAAGTGGCCACATCTCTCATGCTGACTGAGACACAGGTGAGAGAGAAGAACAGATTGAGATCATTAAAAGGGGAAAGATTAGCGATCATCTGCCAGTTTAAAACAATATATTACCACAAAATTCTAATCATGATCAAGTCTTAATTATTATTCACATAAAAACCTCACATGATATCACATAAAATCCATGATAATATCGTTTTGCATTTTGCAGGTGAAGATCTGGTTCCAGAACCGACGGATGAAGTGGAAGCGGAGCCGCAAAGCTAAAGAACAAGCATCACAGATGGAGACTGACAGCTGTAAGTTAGCCAACAGATCAAAGAAGACCAAAGACCTCAGTCGCTGTCGCATGCAAGATGATGAGGAGGATCTGGACCCAGAGGAAGAAGAAGAAGATGACGATGATGATGAAGACCATTTCCGAAAATCTATGAATGTGGGTCTACCTCACCCCTCAGACTTGCTGCAGCACAGCTCAGAGCTGAGCTACAGTTCTCATGGTTCTTACTCTGATGATGATCTGGAGGAGATCAGAGGAGACCAGAAGATCAGACTAGGGTTATGAGGAACTGATACAATCTGCTGTCTGTATGTTAAATAGCTTGTTAACTGACTGCATTTAAGTTTAACTACCTTCAAAATCCATCACCTAAAGTTTGAAACTGTTGATGTCAAAACAAAAAAACTGTTTCTTGCTCATGATACATTTATTAATGAATATTGAGGGGACATTTACAGTCATGAAACCAGTATTGACATTTTAAAGTGATTAATGATAATGTTCTTCCAGTTTATTTGCACTTAATAATGTTTCTTAAAGGCTGCTTGTAAACTGCAAAGGTAAATTGTTGGAAACTAGCTTGTTTTTCTTATGTGATCAAAGTCATTTCTTTGTATGTTATATGGACATTTTGGTTGACACAAATCTTGTGAGCTGTTGAACCAAATGAGAAAACCTTTCCTGCTGTACATAGATGAACTTACAGTTTTTTTGAATGTATTTTGTTCAGTAGTATGTAGACAAGCATGGATGCTGATAACAGAGGATTTGTTCAGAGGTCACTATCAGCTTTCTTTCACTAACCATTGACTGAGGAACACAGAGGAACTGTTAAATCCTCAGCAAATATTGGACAAGGGCAAACTGTGAACAGTGCATTACTTAGTCCATTAGTTTATGTAATGTTGTCGCTGTTGGTGTTTTTAATGTTATTTAACTGTTAGATTATATCTAATTTATTCAGCTGAAAAGAGATCAAGACTGTGTTTGAAGACTCAAGTGACCTTCAAATATTGCTGTTGAAATATGTGCTTGGAGAAAATGAAAAAAATAAACACACAGTTCAAAATAAATGGACAGAAATCATGTTTTATAAAATTGTGTAGGTGCTGCATGTAGAAGTGTTTTGTGCATCTGGCAAACATCTGTTTATATCTCATGAGTGAAATGTTTAAAAGTAAATGAATACATCCCTTGTATATAAGGCCGTCCAGCCCAGATTCTCATTATCTGTCTGTCTTTCTCTTTTTTAACCTCTAACTGACATAGATGGTGATTAAAGGATAAATGATTCTGCAGTGCATTATAAACAACACAGGCCCTGATATTTATGACCACAGGCTCTCAAATATGAATTACTCATGGGGGTTTACTGATAGGCAAATAATTAAGTTAATGAAGGAGAAGTAAAATAATCTACTCCTTATGCTGATGTCACCGGGCCATTTAATTTGCCAAAAGATGAATTACCTCAGTGACCAAAAGAGCATTTTTACAGGGGTGTGGTGTAAGGCCAGCAATTAAATATTAAAGCAAAGGAGACGCAGTGTTCTGTCCAGGCCAGGCTAGAATACGACATCTTTATATGTTGATTAAATGCATTGCAGAAGTGAACACATACCTTGCCAAACCCAAGGAAACTGAGGCACTCAAAGTGACAAATTATAAACATTAATCATGCATTCGGAAAATTACACCTGCTGCTCTCCAACTTGAAGTATATTATTATTATTATTATTACTGATAACAATGTTTTTTTCAAGCAACATAACAAATGCATGTATTTACTGTCCATGCCATTGTTATGCATTGCATACAATACAAAAATGTAATTTAAAAAATAAAAAAACGAGTTCCAGGGGATGATAATATAAGTTATTTGAATATAAATATTTAAATAAATGCTTTGTGAAACTCACAAGGGTTTAATGTATTGACAGGCTTTCTTTTCAGAGAATCCCAGAGAATAGTGTTTATGTAAAGCCTTCAGTCAACAAAAAAAGTCAAAAGCTTGGATTCTGATAAGTAAACCTGTGTTTATGAATGTGCAGATGCAGTTTTCAATGCAGATAAATTGCTGTTTGTCATTTGTTATTGAGACATAACTATCAGTTAAACTTTCAGAATAATAGACATTTTACCTTCAGATGTTACAGTCAGATAAAACTAAATACAAGGGATACATATACATCTATATAGCTGCGATAAGCTATATTTTCAGTACATCCAAAGTAAAAGTCTTCAAGTATATTCTAACAAACAACAATTAGACTTGTACTGTAAGACCTTAAGAAGTTTTACTAAGGTTTTATTATTAATTTATAAATGGACAGTAGCTCTCAGCTTTTCTCTTAACTGATTTTCAATTTCAATAAAGTTAATTTTATCCTGTTGTTTACGGCTTGTCTAAATGTCTGTCATTTTAAAGATTTAAACAGAAAATGCTTTAACCAGAACACCCACAGCATCACTTTATCAATAACATTTACTTTTACTATCCTCTCAGACAATCACCTTTGCTGTCAGTGATTTCCTTTAGGCAAATTACTTAAGTAAATAGAGGTACAGAATTGAGTGACAGGGTCATAAATTTACACCTTCTTCATTTAACCTCAGACAGGCACGAAACAGATCCTGCTTTTGCATGAAATAAAAATAGCACCGTCAAATGATGGTAGCAGCTAGTATAAAAGAGTTAATACACATGTGATGCAACATGTGATGCAATAACTTTATGTTTTAATTATTATGTTCATTTCAATTATTTTCCAATGTTCAAAGTGAGTTTTGGAGTCCACCATGTACAGCCATGTGTGATCTAATTTGATTTAAAAGTTTTAAGAAATATTTTAAGGACAAAAACTCAGCTGTGATTTGTTTTAATTGTAATGTTGACTGATCATTCAGTGAACACTGAACTCTGAACTAGAATAACACACAGCCCACATAAAACATTAACTGAAGTGTGTTTTTAAATAAAATAAAGCATTAGTTACCACTTTATTTTAATTATGTGGGTCAACATGTAAGAGACCCGGGGGCTAGTTTGTACCCCACTGAATATGTCCTACACCTTACATTTATGTAACAATAGACTATCTCCTTTTAAAAGACAGTTCAATCCTTTGATTAAAATCTAGATTCATTATGTAGCTGATCTTTGATAACATTTTCTGTTTATTTCGTTCCCTTTATTGTTTTAACAAACAACATGATTTTGAAATTTTAGTAGAGCATATATTTCATAAAAATACATACTATCGCTGAAGAGTTTTAACATTTTGAAACCAACATACAAAACCACTGCTACAAAATACTTATTTATGCTTCTGGTAATCTAATCGTGTTAAATTTTCTGGTGTCACAGTTTGTAGTTTTAAATAACTTGCCTTATGTATAACCAGATAACCTTCCTTGGTTATTTGTAATCAGGCTGATAAAATGCATTGTTGTGATGTACTGCCATCTGGTGGTGTAAGAAAATGGTTTGACGTGCAGTCCAAGGAGACCAAGGCATGCCAACCCTGAATGATCTGAATGAATTACATTATTTATTAAATGATTCAAATAATTATCTGTTGTTAATTATGGTTGGCTTGGCAGAGGCTCACAAGCTTCAAGGTGTTCTAGAATCACCCTTGTTGTTTGGGTGGAGACCACAGCTGGTTTGGAAAGGTTAGGAACCAGGGCTTGACTATTCCAAATCTCTTTATCTTACAAGCTTCAGAGGCTCAGCTTTAGGTGAGTCTTTTAAAACTTTTTCAAGACTTTTAAAACAATGATGTTTTAAAGAAACACTGTTTCTTTGGACAATCCTGGTGAGCCCAGAAATGTGTTTCTCCCTCTTAGTAATATTAACTCTTTGAGAAAGTGAAATAATTAATCCGTTATCTCATCTGAAGTAATAGTATAGATTTTGATGGGGAGAGTATTTCGGTAACATATATGAAAATGTAATGTTTATGTTAACGAAAGCTTAAACGTGACATGCATGTAGTTGTTAAAATGTAAAAAAACTCAACATTTTGAGAAGGATTATGAACTTCCTAAAATTTGCCAGCAGAGGTCAGCAAAGCTATTTTTAAACTTCCCCTCAGCAGCGAATCAATGCTCATACTACAGATTTAATCAGATGACACATCTCATAATGATGATTGACTGCAGTGTGTTTCATAACTGCGTGTGATGAAATGTGTTTCTGTTTAATATACTTCTATCAGATAATAAGTGAGTGTGATCATAGTTTCAGCTGTGCACATTGACCTATATATCGCCCCTCCTGGGCCAACTCTGAGGGGCCAGAAACAGATGTGGAGCAGAGAGACTGAGAAAGCTGTGTGTGCAGGGGGAGGAGGGAACTTTATTATAAATCTTCTCCAAGCTTGGCTGTCTTGCATTGTTGAAGGCCAGGAGCAACACCTTGTTCTGATTATATGTGTGTGTGTGTCTCTTTGTGTGTGACCGTGTGTGTATATGTGTCAGTGCTGGCTTTGTTGTCACATCCCTCTAGCAATTGCTGGAAATGTTCATCCATGACCAAAGAAAGGACAAAGTCCAACTCTCCAAAGCTTACATCATCTCAGGGTCTGTCTGTGAAAGTTGATCTGCCCCCATTTAGATCCTCACAGACTGAAGACAAATAGGGGCATTTTATTCCCAAGTATGTGATTGCATTTGTAATGACTATAATTACTGCACTGAGTCCAACATCACATCAGTATCAGCTTTGCAACTGGGTCAGCAGTTTAAGACACCTGTCTTTTCTTATTCTTTTCTTTCTGTTCTCAGCTCCTCCTTTCTACTTTTTCCTCAATAATGTCCAGCTGTGTTAAAGTCACTGCTGATGGAGCATTTGGTAAAACTAGAAATCTAACTTCAGCTTTAGAGAAACTTCAACTGACTAGATTCATATCTGAAGGGTCTTTCACCAATACACCAGTGATGCTGTAGATACAGCAGGGTGGTGAATTCTGGCTAATAGCACACATTTTTTACCATGTAAACTTTAAGATAAAGTTTTTAAGATACCACGGTCTCAGAAATGTTTTAATTTGAATGTTTTTTTCAGCAGAAAGTTTTGAGGTTTATCAAATCAAAGGTGACTATTTCTTTGGTGCAGGCTTGAGACCTTTACTGTAGTTATGAATTTTATTACAGAAATAAAATAGCTTTGAAAGATTTAGATTCAAGCATTTTATCACATGTCTGACTGTGTGTCCGTCCTCCATCTTGTATTGTAGTTTTATTCTAGTTGTAGTCTTCTCTCTGTGGCCCCGCCCTGAAATAATCCCACCTGTGATTAGTTTTCTCTGATTAGTGCCTGTATATATAGTCCTTGTGTTGCTGCTGGTCTTGTTTTGTGTATTTGTGTGTGTGGCATTTGTATTTTTCACCTGGTCTTATTTGTCGTAGACCCTGTGAAGACAGCCACAATGACTCGATGCAGCAGATGCAGTGTACCATCTGGCTTCTGGTTTGACATTATGTCACACACCACAGGCAATGACTACCGGTGTATTTACTGAAGTGTGTTGCGTATTCCAACATCCAAACCATGTGTAACCTCACTGACTAACTGTGGGGAAAATACAGGAAACCAAAATGTTCCATTACTAATGGTTTGTCAGTGGCACCGCTTGCTGTCCACCAAAACAACCAACTGATTGATCCAAAAAATCATGAAAATGCCATTAATAATATAATTTAGCCTATAAGTGAAAGCTATATGTAAAATCTATGCGTTTCTGTAGAAGAATGTTTAACTGATGATGAGTGGAAGCATGAACGGTTTTCTCATCATAAAGGCACTTGGCGGGGAGCGCAGTCAGTTCTGTCTGCCTGCTCTGCTGCCCTGTGAGGTAAAACAGACCTGGAGCCAGACATTTCTCCTTATTCCCCAGTCCTGTGTGTGTGAGAGACCAGCTAGAGTGACATTTTTCTGGCTATAATTCTCTTTAGATTTTATATACCATGAGAAACAGAAAACTTACACAGTCCAGTAAAGTTGACAAAAACACGGCAACAAGATTTACAAAATTAAGTAATTTCAAATTGATTTAAAACAGAGTAAATCAGACTGATGACAACTGTTTTTAAAGCAAGAGGACCACACACAAACGTTTACAGATGAATTCTACTACTAGATTATACTAAGAGATAGTATAAATATTAATATTGTGTAATTTTATTTCTGTAAGGAAATCAGTCTGGTTAAAATAAGCTTCACTATTGCTAACATCTCATGCACAAATTTAATATGTTTATAATTGAATTTATATTTCAAGTTGAGCTCAAAACCTCAAAAACTACTGAACATTTATATTGGGGCAGATTTGACCAGTGCCATAGACCTGCTAAGATTTTGAGATGTTGCTCACTATTTGTGGGCATTTTAGCTATAGAACCAGATTTGTGAGTTTTTCTTTTGGATCAAAATCAATAAACTGTGACATACCATTGTATTGAATGACATTCTGTTGTCTTACAGATCTTTGTTGCATTTTAGTCATTGACACTGACCACAAAGGTTTCCTCAGAAGGAATCTAGTTTATACTAGTGCACAGGCATTTCATGGTTTAAAGCTGGATAACTAATAACTTAGCGTTATCCTTTTAGTATAAACAAAAAACTCCCAGAAGTGGATTAGTAAAGTTTGGAGTCTCTCACACGAGGCTGCCATCAGGGTGGACAAATGGGGACATTGTCTTTGGCCCTGCGATGAGGGGAGGGTAGGACACTAAACACATCGTTATCCTACTATTTGTATAAGGGGGGCTGGGGCCCAACCTTATAATTTTGTTTAAGGCCCCATAAATTTTAGTGGCTTTACTGCCCTTAGAGTCTTATTAGCCATTGCGGTTTTCCAGCATTTAACTAGCAGTAATATTAACATTTTTAACAATTACAGACGATTTAACACAATTAAACACACCTGCTAAATATAAGGAAGTGTTTTCTTACTCTTTTATTAGTGATCAACATATGAAGGTTGCTTTCTTATTACATGCATTTAACACTGTAGAACAAGACTGAAGCATCTATCGGCTGTCTGTAGTGTTTATTAGTGTTCTGTGGTCAGACAGAATATATGTTCACATGTGTGGTATTTATAAACATTGCAATGTTGCTGCCAGACAATGTGAGTGTAATAATAATGAAACTCAAGTCCCCTCAAATGCAGATGTGTTCAGAAAATATTCAGAAATAAGGTTTGATGTTCTACAGTATATTACAGTTTGTCCTGTGCACACAGATTCTCTCAAGCTGTCATGAATTTGATCATTTACTGCTTCCACTGTTTTCGCTTCTGAGAAAGTTAGATTTTCTAGGCAGGCAAAAGGTGAACTGTTTTTTTAATGTTGAAATAGCCTGGAGGGGGAATACACATTTAATATATGATTCATGCTTCTGCTCTGAAGAGGCTATGCTTACTAAGAGAATATATTCTGTGGCTTAGAGCCAGTAGTGATCTGATACTGGCCGCTTATTGGCTAACATGTATGCTGTAGTGAAATGTGTGGATGTCAGTCATTGTGAAAGTGAAGCACAGTTTCTTTACTGTCTCCCTTAAATGGGGCCCCTGGAAAGTTGTGGAAAATCTCTCTGTTCTCTTTTTTGTCCTTATGTCTTCATAAAACAACAGAAGATTAGGGAGTTGGTGTTTTTGCATCACAGAACAGGAACTTATAGCCTCAGGCGTTTTGCATCACACACTGAGATTTATTACTTCATAGGGCGAAAGGTCAGAGGTCAGTGCAGGCAAGCAAAAATGCATATGATGTGTAAATCTTTCCAAAATCTGCTTATTTTACCCGACCTGATGTCTTTAATGAATTCTCTGGAAACTGAAAAACTCAAGTTAAACTCAAACAAAAAGTTCATTTTGGTTGATGCTATGACGATATAAGGATGATAGAATTTGATGCTATAAAATGTGTTACATTTAAATTTAGCAATAAATGTTAACAATAAATGTTTCACTTTTTGAAATACACTGTGTGGAAATTAATAACAGCAGACTCCCATTTATAAAGACAGAGTTTCTGTGGCAGAAGCAAAAGATAAAGGAAACAAGTACTTTCTCGGATACTACATTTATTGTAGTAACAGCTGTAAATTATAAAACCTGTATCAGGAGTGTGTCATTCAGAATTAACACTCACCTGGCATGAAAGCAGATTTAAAGAGGAGGGGGACACATTTACATCATACAGCGAACAGAACCCAAAAAAGTGTCAGCTCTGGTCCATGGAAGGCAGCAGACTTTAGTTCCAACCCAAATTAAACTCTTTTTTTTGTCTGCACTTTATAGTAATCCTAAAGATTAGCGTGTTCTGATGTTTTATTTTCTAATATGCATTTGTGTGCTCCATTATTGCTTCATTAAAACTTCTATTGCATGAGGATTGTGTTCATAAATAGTTAAATAGCATTGTCAGTGTAAGTGTCAGTGTAAGTGTCAGTGTAAGTTCAGCGCAGTGTAAGTTCACTGCAATGTAAGTTCAGTGCAGTGTAAGTTCAGTGTGTTGAAAGTAAAGTATGCTAATATAAGCAAATACAAGCTCTTTCTTATTTTATGGATGCATTGTGAAATATGCTTTGGTTTACAGGGACATGAGTTGCGTTGTGGTAATTGTTCCATATAATAATATAATAGTTGAATCCAGTGGCATCACATACAAAACTGGTTAAACTAATTGGTATTTTGTCTGGGGTCATAAATCATGTTAAATCTTCAATCTGCTTTGCTGTTTCCTTCCTAAACAACACAAAGGTCAGGTTACAGAGGTAAGATAACCAGCTTTAAATCACTTCGGTTCACTCCTGGGCTGTGTTCTTATCTACAGTCCTGCTTCATCTCACCACAGGACACCACACAATCTAAACTGACCCCTTTGGCCAAGTCCACATGCTCACTCTTCCCCCTTAAGAAACATTAGACTTATTTGGGTCAGTTGTCATAGTCAACGAATGAAAGCTATTATCCTCTGTTCCCGTGGGACTGAACCATATTGGGTCTGAATCTGCATGTTAGAGGACTGACACTGAATCAGTGTTTTAGTTTCTGATGCTATTCACTGATTTAAACAGTTTGGTCTAAACTGCTTTGAGGGTGACACAGCCTCTTTAGAGGAAAGCAGAACTCCAGATGTGCTTGGAGGAGAAATGGGCAGTTATGTCATAAGGCAGAGAGAGGCGAGCAGAGAGATTTGTTTAAAAGAGAGAGGCCCTCTGAATGGAGATAAACATTCAGAGAAGAAGGATTTAACACACTGTATGAAGTGAGGTGTCTGAGAAAGGCAACAGTTTGCATGGCTCTTTATAAATCATTTACTTAATAAATGTCTTAACCTACAATGTCAATTTGCATAACTTTGCCATAAAGTTGCCACAAGAATCTACCATTGTTGTAACTTTCAATGATTTAATAAGATTATTTCTTTTTAATAAACACAAGTATTTGTGTGTTGTTACAAAACTCATGCTCATTTGGTTGTGTGTGTGTGTGTGTGTGTGTTACAGAACTCATGCTCAGTTGATTGTGTGTGTGTGTGTGTGTGTGTATTTCCGTGGAAAACTGGCTCACCCAAAAACTGGTGACCCTGTGACCTTGAAATACTGGCATGCATTACAATAACATCATGCATATTCAGGCTGCCAAGTAATAGGAGCAAAGAAGATCCCTCTAGAAACATTTATTATCTTGAAACACAGATATTGTAGTGTACACACTATTGGACACAAACAAGAATACATACATTTTATTGTATTACATAAAATAATCAACATTACGTTTCCTCTCACACTGTATTACAATATTAAATGTGCTATTTATGTGTGCTATTGTGGAGGTGAACGCCCAGAAGTTAAACAGCCCAGTTTGGTGGATCTGAGGCTATAACTGAGCAGGAATCTCCCTTATCTGTCCATGTTTTGTTGATGAATAGTACAAGATAATTATTCAGCACAAACACTTTACTTACTTTTACATCCTTTACACAAATCACACACCACTGCTGCTACCACAGGAAAATACAATCTCTGTTGTAATATGAAGTGCATTGTGTGTGATTGGGTGGTGTTCATTGTGAGTATCAATATTGTTAAAATGTTATATAAAAGTTACTGTGAGTTTTTGCTTTGATTTTGTAAAAACAAGTCACAAATTACAGAGATAAAGAGAGTCATTTTGGGCTCTGTAATTTGCTCTGTAAGGTCAGGTTAGGTTTTGTTTGTCAAAGCACGACATATCCTTCAATGAGGCCTAATCTGTCTTTTGTGGCCTATCACCTGGGGCCGTATGTTGAGGCAGATAGAGACACAGATACATGGTTATACTATGACTGTTACCTGTTGACTTTTATCTTATAGACGACTCTATATTACCTCAAGCTGTCAGACATTGACTCACACACTCACGTCACCAGCCAGAGGCTCAAAGGAACATAAGTGTAAGCAAAACCCCATGACACAAAGAGCATCACTGTTTTAAAAGATTGTTATCACTCAAAGTTGATATTGATAACTTGGAAGACTATGTAACTCAGTTACTGACTTTTTACTATTTTACAGTTCCTTTGGAAATAAAACAAATGAGACATGGCCAGCGGTATTAATAAATAGATCTGATTATTTGGTCTTGAGAATTTCATGAGAAATAGGAAGTTTGTTGATTTTTTTTTTGCTGGTTTCTGTCTTTGTTAAGATGTTTGTAATGCTGAAACAGGCCAATGTGCAAATGTTAGAAGAAATTCTTTATTCTTTAACTCACCAACTACTGAGATATTAAAGTGGTAAAGTGGTTTGCTCTTCTACATAAAACAAATATAAATTACTTTAGTAAAAGTTTTAAATGATCCTTGATTTAATCTTATTGCTTTTTTGGAGAAACGCCTGAGATCTCAGAATATTCTTTATTACTATTTACACATCCTACAATCATAACCTATACTGTCCAGACCTCATCTGTTTCTCCTCAAGCTGTTGTACTCATCGTAACTGTCACTTTATCCATTACTTAAAGCATCCGCTACACATATTATCCTACAAGCTCTGACCACTGGCCTGCTGAAACTGTCCTTGACTCGGGTCACAATGACATCACAGGGAAAACATATAACCATGCCTGACCATTCACGTAACCATGGAGACAGACGAGTCCTTCACTGAAAGCCTCCATCCTGAGATGCTTAGAAAGCCTTCAGAGATCTGTATTTAAGATTCATTTTAAAAACCACATTTTAGAAGAATCCTTAGAAGACTCTAGCCAAGCACTGAATCCACAGCTAAGCTAAGTTTGATCTATAAATACCTATGACATAAATACCCAAACATGTTAGGCCACGCTTCCCCATCATGCAGCTGTGAGTGTGTGTTGTAGACACACCCATGTTGCTATGGATACAGTAGTTGATGAAAGGTTTGTGTGTAGTTAAAGAGAAATACAAAAGGAAGATTTCTGATATGTATAACACCTTAAAGGACCCAATATACTCAATAATTACGATAAAATCCAACAAAAAACTGGCCTTTTCACCCTTGGGAGAGAAAAGAAGAACTTGAATGTATTGATGCCAGAAATAAAAACACTGTTGTCATATACTCATCCTCCTGTTCCTGAACACTGTTTGTTTGCAGTTAAACAAAACGAGAAATACATTTCAAATGTTAAAATGTTTTGCTATGAAATAACAATGAAAGGGGGCTAAAGATTTTAAGTTCCATATACACACCAAAAAAGCATTAAAGACATTGTATGTAATTTAAAGATTTCTGGGATAGGCATACCTGAAGTATTACCAGGAAGCTTATGAAAATATATATAAAAGATGTGAGACCAAGAAAATAGATGGGATACATTTACTCCAGCTCAGACTGTACAGGCTATGAGCCAAAGCTTTCCTCACACAGGAAGTATTACACAGGCCCAACTGTCTGTCTTTTTATGTTTCTTTTTGGGTCCATTTTGCTAAGTCTGCAAAATGTCCATAAATACAGTTAGTAATCTCACATTTACCGTCCCTGACACACACACACACACACACACACACACACACACACACACACACACACAGCTGCCAAAACCAGGATCAGGCAAGTTTCTCCTTATCTCTGATTTCTTTCCACTCTGTCATGTCTTTCTTTCCCACTGTTCAAACTTTTAACCCTTTATAGACCTCAGTTTCCTCTTGCCTCTTTAATTCTCACTTTCCCTGTAATTTCCCTCCTGTCATTTACCTCTCTCTTTCCATCTCAGTCTCTATTTTTCTTCTCTTTCATGGGAGACTTTTCATCCCCCTGTACAGATGTGCAGACAGAGGCTGTTTGAGTTTCACTCATCGCACATGTAATCGTATGTATGTAATCGATTCAGGTTTGCCCTCCTCTGTTCCAGCAATCAGGCATTCTGCTTATGTTTCATTATTTATTGAGCAAACAGGTTCTCTGCTATTCTTTCTGAGTCAACAGTATGCACTTATACACTCCAAAAATATTTATGTACTAACCGGCACAGAGTCTGTGAGACAGCGTTGGAAATGTTTTGTGTACACACACACAAACCTCAGAAGACATCTTGTGCTGTGGTGTGGGAAATGACAGAGACTCTATAAACAATAGTGCCAGCCAATGGCAGCCATATCTGAGTACATGTGTAAGTCATTTTGTAAGGCTTTGTGCGTGTGTGTTCCTTTCACAGAGGCATATTCGCTAAACAGTTGCAGTATTTCGACCCAAAGTCCTGCGTCTTGTTTGCTAACCATCACAATCCAGTTTAATCACACTCTATCTGTGCTGCAATTGTGATGCCCATGAGTATTTAAAACGTAAGTCATTGTTATTCTTTAAGCACAATCATGGCTCCTTTTTTTGGTAAATTAGGCCCATATTGTGCCTTATTCACAAATGTCAGAGCTATTTGCCTGTTTAGAGGACCTCTGTTTAAAGTTCTGTAGACGTTTCTGTCAGTGTTACTACTGAGATCCCTCAAATGATGCCTCCAGAGTCTTTTGTATTTTACAGTGCCATGCATATATCCAGACGCTGCATTTGTAGGAGTCTTTAGGTGTTTTGAACTGCAATGTTATAGTGATGCTATCCAATTTCAGTAGTCTGAAGTAATCTAAAATATCAATTTGAGGTAGTCTGCTATGTTTTGCACCACTTAGAACTCACCTGATAGACAATGCAAATTGTGCTCAACACGTGGGCCCTAATTTGCATAATTCATTTAGAAAATCAGACCCTAAAACAAGGCAGACAGCACACACACAAATAAACAACACTATCAGTGAGTGCAGCCCATTCCCCTGTTTGTTCTGTTACCAGTGTGTGTGTTCAACCTTATTAAGAGACGTCTGCATATTTTTACTTCACACCATTCTCCTTCTGACTGTTTGCTGATAACTGCTGTTTTCTAACTTACCGCAGCAGGAGTTCAGGGGAGCAACGTGACACTGAGAGTGATAAGCTTACTGTATGCTGTCAACAGTTGTGACTTGTAATATGTGAAGACATGGTTCTCTTTGTTGAGAACATTTAAAAATAGTGCATTCTCCAAGGAACACATACAGAAAGCAGTCTCATACTCCAAAAAATCCGAGAAATTAGCCAAAAAATCCCAAGACACAGCTTATTTCCTTATATATAAGTTTTCACTTCCCATTTAATTACAATTAATAAAGACTTTTAACTATTATTATAATAAAACTATTTTAAAGAAGTTTACAAGCTTTTGAGCCAAACCCAAGACCTTGTACCAGAGAGTTCACTGCTTTCCATGGTACAGTTTTCCCAGTAATGGAAAGCTGCGTGGAGTCTGAGGGGGTGTTGAAGATGGACATTAGACTGTTAACTTCCTGTCCGTTCACCATGGACTGACTCACACAAGTTTGTTATCACTATATAAGTTTGTTGCACTACATCCTCTTAGCAACTCTGAAAACCCCACTGCACTAATACCCATCACTATCAGCTAATATTACCTCACATGAATCTTTTACCAGTAAAAAAAGATCAGGCTTATACTATGATTCATCTGTTTTTAAGCTGGGCACAAATTACTTAAGTTTTGCCAAATGTGAAAAGCCACAGGGGTACTGCTTTATGTCTGCAGGACTTCCTGTCTTAATCTCCCATGGAAAGTTTTTTTCTGACTGTATTTAAAACCTAGTGAGCACTATATTAGAGATTTACTTTCTATTCATGTGCTTGTTTTGGATGTACTGAAAGTCCCAGAATTTGCTTATTTCTTCATGGCCCTAATAATATACAAAACATTGTATCACAGCCCATTTCAATGTTGAATTAGAGAATTCAAATGCTCACTACCTCTAATTAAAGACACAAGAGAGTAAGATAATATTTCCTATTGTTTCATGATCACACTCATAGATTTATATCAATGGAATTTATTAGCTTTTATTGTGATTAACCATAATAAATACAATACATGGGATTTAAAGTTTACAAAGGCAAAAAGCCACACAATGAGGTATAATGCAAACTGTTTTATCTCTGGTCCACTGCACACAAATCTTTTATATTATACTAGAAGGTTCCCCAGGGCCACATGATAAAGTTCTGTTACATGTCACATTACTAACTAGCTCTAACAATGGCTCTAGTGACTGGCGCACATTGCATGTGGGACTAAATGCTAGTGTGCTAACAGGTTGACTTTAAAGGAGTGTCCAGATGTAATTTATCACCTAAGTGTGTTGACCTCTTTGTTCTTTGCTCAGCTTTCCACTGGGGGTGGGAACAAAATGGCTTTGTTGGGCAAGTCAAGGTCAAAGGGCACATGGAGAATAGAATAACACAGGAAAAAATACATGATTTTAAAAAAAGTCACCCTGTGTGTTAACATGTAGCGACTCGTCTCTCTCAGAATGGATTTTAAACATCTGTAATTATTGTGTCCTCTGGAAAGGATATGGAGAGGTGTATGTTTCCGCTCACAACATCCCCTGAGAACCACCTCATAGCTCATTTTTCACAACAACTACTCCCTCTGTCTCACTGTGCGTCTGTTCTTTCCTGCTTGCTTTTTAATACTGAAAGTCTTCCATTTGCACAGCTTTTACATGTGTAATACAATATCTTATCTAAGCTGTTGACCATAAAATGCTTTTGCTTTCAATCAGTGTTTCCAAAAACAGCTTCAGCGTTCTCCTAAATCATGCGTGTGGAACTTAACAATCTGAGGTGAGCGTGCCCAGTTGAGTTTCTTCCTCCCAGAGTTCAAACAACTAATTAATCATCTTTTTACATCTGCGCCTGAAGGATACAAAAAAGTTTTACCTCACATTAAGTGAGGTACATTTACCTCAGCACACAGCAGATATAAAGAGCACACAGCAGATATATCCAATCTAGTCAAATTTTCCTTTCTCTAAAAAAAGTGATAAACACTGGTTAGGTTTCTTTTGAAGACAAAATAAGCCACGCATACAAAGCGAATGCACGCCTCACTAATTAAGACACCTCCTTTATTATTAACTTACTGTAACAATGTCAAGTCAACATGGCTGTAAACGTCTAGGCTTGTTTATTTATTAGTGGATATGCCTGTGCAGGAACTTGATAAGGTGGAATCCCTGTGGAGCATGACTTTTCATCTCCTGGGGAGTCGCAATTGCGGTGGGGTTAATCTAGATGTGTCCACATGTGCTGGCCCTTGAAGTTTTGGTTAAAGCTGATTTTTTTACATTCTCAAGCAGCAGGACTTATATAACCCACCCCAGCTTCATCTCCAGCGTCTATAAGATATACATGTCAGAACGTGACAAATGATTTCATAATGCTAAACTCTTCTTCTTGCCAAGATCTTCCTCTTTGTTGATATCAAATTAAAAAAGTCCAGATCATCAGTGGAAGCTGTGCTTTCAGATGGGATCAGTTTGGGATTAGTTTATGGTTTTGATTAAGTTTTAAAGCTGTTAAACAAACTACTTCATTTTATGCAATGCTCAATTGATAAACAATTGAGTGACAAATTAACATTGTAATCTTTTTCATGCATATGCTATGTTGTTTATTTTAAAAGATATTAGAAAACCCAGTTATTAAGAGGTGAAAAATTTAATATATTCCTACTGTCCTTCTGGAAACAGAATTGGGCAAAAGGAAAGACAAATTGACCTTTTAAGATTAGTAAGTAATAGTTTTTAGGGGGAAAGGGTTTGAGTGCAGAGTAATAAGTAAAAATTACAAAGTGGGCAGTCTATGTAACAGCTGGCCAAAAACAAAAATTCACTTGATGTCTACAACGTGGCACAATAGTGATGATCCTTTGTAGGTTCAAGCCTTAAACCTTAGACCTTATCAGCTCCCTGTCTGTGTTCTGTAACAGTCTTCCACCCAAACTCACGCACATCAGGAACATGGTGATAAAACACAGAACCATCATTCTGTGACAGCCAAAAAGAAGAAGGTTTAAACTCAACACTTTTCTTTCAGGCAGGTAGGCTTTTTACCCAAGGGCCCTTTTGTCCTGTTTACAAATGGTATTAACATTCATCCTTGGTGTTCTTATCACAGCTGATTATTTCAAGTATTACAGTAACATGTCTCAAATGTATCTCTGGTGATCTATATATCACATGCAACATGTTATATTATGATTAGCATTAGTTGTTTCATGTTGTTAGATCTGTGACTCTGTGGTGTGAAATCACGCTGGTAGCACTCAAAGACTCAAACAAAAAACTTATTGATATTTTTAGTCACTTTACTGTTAGTCTAAACACCACTTTTTGTTGAGGTGTGTAATGTTGGAAAAAGAGCATCGGCTAAATGTTCGGCTAAATGGATGGAAGAAAGGAAAACAACCGTGATTCCCTCTTTTTCCACTATTCCTCTTCACTGAAACTACAGTTATGAATAAACTAGCTGCTAATGCTTCACATAAACCTGAAATACAAAGTTTGTTGTTTTGGTAAACTAATAAATTTGGGATTTTGTTTTAGTTGGCCTCGTTCTATTGGTCTTTTAAGAAAACTTCTTTAAATTCCAACTATTTTAAAGTTGGAAAAGTGTAGATACGTGAAAGGAACTTGATATGAATGTTTTAGGCATTTGTTATGTCGTCATGTGATGGTGTCAGACAGCACATTATTTATGAAGATGTCCAACTCTACACCTCATGATGTCATACTTTTATTGTACAATGATAAAGTAATGCAGAGGTCTCCATATAGACAAAATAAGCTGTTTAGTCATTCTTATTTAAAGACAGATTCACAGATTCTTATTTAACAGATTCACACTCTCCAACCCTGGTGGGTGGTAAAGAATGATTTTAAGTATGAAAATGGGACGGTTGAGTGTGTCAGAGCAATAAATTCAACACATTTTCCTCTGTAGTGTCAGTCACACTATTGAATTTACAAAGCAAGGAAATTCTCTCATTACTAACACTGCAGTTCCATGACACCATGTGGAATGAGGTGCAGGTGTTCGACCACGTCTCAGGGTTTCCACACAGACCGTCCATGAACGCTGTATGATGACATAACATCAATGCATCAATTATGGCTCAGAGAAATAATTCCACTCGTGTGCTTCTTTCATTTCAGTGGGTTTACTGTGTCTGGACCTGCACTGAGCTGTTGTTTATCTGATATAATGTTCATGGTTTTGTTTTGATTTTTTTTTGCCAGTTTTCCTAAAACCTTTCCTAGTCACCATATTATAAAATAAATCAACCCAGAGGAGGACTGAGCCACATGAATCTGGGAAACGTTTGAGAAACATTAACAAATTAAGGTCTCCATACTGCATGCCAGCAACTAATACGACTAGATTTTGCTAAAGCTCTATAAGCTCATAAATCTAAACCAAACAAGCAATCATCTATTAGGGTTTTAAACACAGTTGTAACAAATAGTTGCCATTGATCAATATGTAACATCTAGCAGAGGAACTTGCAAAACCCACAAAATCCTTTGAATTGAATTATATACAGTTTGAAAGAGTCATTATTCATTGCTGCACATTCATTACTTAAATGATTCTCTTAAAATGTTCTCCACTAAGCCTGGAAGCGGTTTATATTAGCCCAGTACTATATATGGTGTAGATGCGCTGGTTTATGTTATAGTTATTTAAGTTAAAAAAGTAATTTAGAATCAATCACAGGTATTGAGTGATTATTGCTATAGATGTGCAAACATTAGTACTACATTACATTAGAGCTGGTACCAGAGTAAGGCACTTTAAGGACAGTCTCTTAAGCTTTTGTATGGGGATGAATTAGTACCATTAAACAGGATAGGGCAGAAACAGCTAAAACAGTTGTGAGAGATGAAACATGGTGGTCAGTGTTGGCAGAGGCTCAGCTACAGGAAGGTAGGTGTGGATCCAGGAAAGTGACCTTCCACAATCAGATCAGAATCTAGCAGGACGGAAATAAGCAGCCGTTGTTTCTGTCTGGGGTGAGATTGGGATCAGTGGTGCAGACCCCTCTCATCGTGGATAAAGGGCCCCTTATCATCTCAGCAGGAGCCCTGTTGGATTCACTCTGGCCTCATCTGAGCTGCGTTTCACCTCCACCCATTCCATTTTCTACAAAACATTTCCATTGTTGCAAAACACTGCAATTGTGGTTTGTTTACTCCACCCTGAGTTTTGTTGAGAAATTTTCTTTTCTTTAGTATTTTATATGTTCTATTTATTCTAAGCTTGTGTATATACACGTGTATATTCTGTTTGGGATCCAATAGACAGGCTTAAAAACTGTTTCATAGTTTCATAATGTTTTGCAACTTCAAAAATCTTAAATCCTCCACAGAAAGAGTTACAATACTTATGTTTAGGATCTCATAGACTCTAGCTATACAACTGATTAAATGTATAGAACTCTTGTTTGTTTGGAACTCTCTGATCTGTGTTTGCGCATGTGTGATTATTGTATTTTTCTAAAATGTGTTTTGCTGTGGTTTAAACTCACTGACAACAGAAACCCTGTCACTACTGTTATTTGTCATAAGTGCCAGTTTAATATGTGATACCACACAGAGGTAATGTTACAATATTATCTGTCTGCTGGAGTTTGATTAGGCCAGAGAAATCGGTTATTTTCACATGTATAGCACTGGGGCATTAGAGATCCTATACATCAAACAGTTGAGTCAATTAGAACAAAATATGAGGGTTAATGAAAGTCACCCTTTATAGCTTGTTCAAAAACCATATGCCAGATTTTGTTCTGACCTCCACAAACCTCAGGGGTGTAGCGTAATGTTCCTTACACAAAAGCTTTGTGGGGGGGATCCACCCACAAACATCATACAGTCTTTTGTCTGTAAGAAATTGTCTCTGGTGGGACGTGGGGTGTTTCACCAAATATGACCAAAAATGTTCTCTTTGTGACTCAACAACCTAGTAAGCATTCCTGTCACTGAGGTTCTCTCAGTGTTTTGGTGTAACTAGGGATACTGTCCTTCCTCTTTGCAACGTTTCATTTTGATGACCAGTCTATGGAACGTTTTCTCTGTTCCACTAAACTGACTAAATCCACAAACTGGGTTGTCATGGTAATGAAACAGTAAATCTGTTTCTGGGTATGAAGTTACAGGTCTTACAGTCTGTGTTAGTCTGTGTTCTATAAGTCAGTATATGTAACTAATAAATGTGGAAGAATTTAAAGGTATTGTGTTTGCTAAGTTCTCTGAGATCTTTGGAGAACTCATGAGCAAACCCTGTTCACTCTCTGATCTTTCTGTAGCTACATGAAAACACAGATATCACACACACCAGCTCACACTCATGTGATTGCATACGTAAACAGAAACACACACAGATAATTACAAACAATAACGATGGACAGTTTGTACAAATTAATGAATGCCCTAATGCCATTAACTGACTAGTAACTGACTTCAAACTTCCTCTGGTGAGTAATTTTATCATTCTGTAGCCATTGATAGCACATCTGGTAGATCCATAGATGATAGATTGACATATGATAGGCATAGATTGTGCCATCATCATGTTATTTGTTTGCTTCTTTGCTTAAAGGAGAACAGGATTTCAGGATCAACTAACACATTGTGTTTCATTTTGTTAAGAGAGGACAATTTACAATATCTTTCTTTTAATGACTTCAGTCCACAACAGTAATACAGTTAAATAACCTGAGAAGTTTGCGTAAAAAGGGAAAGAGTCTGGAGTGAAAGAGGAGTGAGTTGATTTTCGATTGAGTGGGGGTTGCAGGGGTTTAGTGGTGTCTGAGTAAAACTGATGGGGGTTGCAGCTGTACTCCGCCTCTGTCTTTTGGGACGATGATGTCATACACTGGAGCAAAGATGCAGAGATTACAAAGAGGCTTAGACTAGCTGTTAGCAAAGTCCCATCAAGACAAGTCAGTTCATTTGGAGGCCATCTTGGAAACAAACGCTTGCAGCCATCTTTATATAGCTGATAATGTCTGTATCAGCTTCTACTGTATAAGAAAAGACTATGCCCAAACTGTTTATCAAGATTACATTTCAATCGCATATTTTAAATCACCAGTCTGATCATAATGCATAAACCCATGGAAAAGATCATTTTAATATCTACAGTATATTGTTTCTCCTTGAACTCAATGATAA
>JBAJNP010005545.1:0-28656 GCA_036877545.1 Yasuhikotakia modesta
AAAACGTGCTATAAAATGATGGGAATGTCTTCCAGGTGTCTGCAGTGGAAGATTAATGCACACAAACCTCAGGCTGAGATGTTTCCTCAGGTCGTCTGCCCTCAGCCTCAGGACCACGAAGAGTCTGCAGGAAGAGAGCGGCTTTCCTCTTCCGTTCGGCCTGAAGCTGTCTCTCTTTGGACTCTTTGGAGGCCTGAACCAGTTTCTCCCGTGCGGCTGCAGCTAGCCGGTCCTCCAGCCTCTGTTTGGCTGTTAAGAAAAGGCGACATCAGACACATTAATCTGTAAAGACTTATACAACGCTCTGGCCACTAAAATTGCGCTAGCGTGCTTGTTTGTTTGAAGTTTGGGTACGACACAAACAGGAAACCTTTCTTCCAACAAAGAAATTTATTTCGACGTTTGCTGGTTTCGCCAAGGTGTTAAATTTTGCCCCGCTTCACATTGTATATTAAAGTCGACAGCATTTTAATTTAGCTAGCCCAAGCAGGCAGTGTGCTCATGTATAATTTTTCAGGTTTTGTTCAAGCGATAACAAAAAGGAAAAAGTCATTACACTACGCAGAAACACAGAGCGTCCGCACTAAAAATAGAGCCCTGCCACAGAGGATCACATACAACCAGATACAAACACGACTGGAGAACAGAAGCTACGCTCTCACTACGTCACCGGTGACAGGTGAGCTAATGGAAGGGAGAGCAGGACAAATGTAAACCATGACGGAGAGGAAAATAAAAAAAACTGAACAATGGGAAAAGACAGTGTGAGATGTTCTTCAATCAAGTACAGCTCCTTCACAAACGTTCCCATCATGAGTTATTTGCACTGCCTTGAAACAAAAACAAAGTCGGGGCCTTGGCATCCTGTTACGGTTTAATCTAATCCCGCAATAGCGCGCGGCTGCGCGTCCTGCTAATGAGAAAGCTCAGAGACAAACCGCAATGAAGCGAAAAACAGCGACTCAAACCGTCTCAGATGCCAACAGAAAAGGACAAGACAGAACAGGCTAGCTTTTGCGGTACCAAAAAAACTGCTAATTTAAAAGAATATACTAAACATTCATTCAACGAATTTGTTTTTTGGTTTTCAAAACATGTCTTTACAGAACACCGTGTCAAAAATAATTTTGCAGTTTAAAACATGTCAGAACGCTCTTTATTCTGTTAAATAATCCATTACAAAGAAACTTTATTATAACTTAAACTTTGTGAAGTATAAACTTTGTTAGAACCAAACTTTATGGCTCTAAATTTCAGATAAAGGTTGTCATTTTGAGCCCACTCTACAAATAAGTGGATTGCTCAGTAACCGTTCATAAGGGCCATTTATATTTTTGGCTTGTGTCTGTAAAAGTATTTTTACAAAATCTTAAATTAGAGCAGGGATGATTTAACACAGAATGACCCTATAAATGAACAAGTTTAACAGCAGTTGATCCTCGTGCCATGTCCAAAAAAACAGCTTCTGCAATTTTCCACCAGTTCTCCGTCTCTTGCATGATTTCTCATCAGTAACTTCAGAAGGCAATTTGCAACAGAGGCTGTAAATAACGTTTTGACGAAATCCAATAAAGCTACCTTTGAGATTTGGTTTCTGAAATTACAATTTGCAAAGTAAACAGGTAAACCCTGAGAAGGAACACACAGGAGGTGACAGTAATTTCTCTTCTCAAAAACGATTTGCCACATCTGCCGGGACAGCTGAGAATCAAACCATCACGCACACACTCTAACACATGCACACACACAAACACAAATACACTCAAACACACTCACTCAAACACACTCCAACACACACCTCTATGTCTCTGCTCAGTAATAACACCAACAGTCGCAGCAGAGCACATGGAAAGTGTTTCTGAATCAGGGCTCTTACAATCACAAAGTGCATCTGTGATCTTTTAACAGCCCATCAATACAGATTATGTCCGCCGGACAGATCAATGCTTCTGCAATCTAAGATAGTTTGCCACTGAGTGACGCTTTCAGTTCAGCAGAGCTGTTTATCTCTCTTTCCTGTGCAGTAAACTTTCACCGGGGGTCTGTGTTATTACTGTAATTACCCCTGCTGTGCTCCAGTAGTAATGTACTGTACCATACTGTACCATACTATACTATACTGTACTATACTGTACCATACTATACTATACTGTACCACACTGTACTATACTGTACCATACTATACTGTACCATTCTGAAGAACTAGAAACAAGATGCAAAACCCACATCATAACTCAATGTCATAACTTAATGTGCCAYTTGTTAACTACACCAACATGCCACGATAAAACAATTCACAGCTACAGCTACAGCGTTCTCAGTCACTTTGGATAAAAGCAAAACATTCTACAAAGTGCATAAATGTAAAAGTAAATAACTGCTTGGTTTGTTATTGAAACAGGTTTAGCCATGGTCCAACCGGACAGCTATATTACAGTTCAGGGCCGGACCCACACAGGGTCCATTAATACAATGCCAATCACTGCTGTATGTCCGCGACCGGACTGCCTCAATATTTTAAGTCTAAGAGAGCTAAAAGAACCACAAGAAATCACTAAAAGCGCAGAGAAAACTACAGCTACTCCTGCCTTAATGTGATCAAGACAAACTGCTGTTTCTGTCCTAATATTCCTTATCTTATTACAGTAAAATATGCCTGTAATCTAGGCTGGCGGCCAATGAGAATCAATCACAAATTATTTCCCATAAAGCCTCACCAAACTGACTCATCTTCCTTCCTAACGAAGTATTTTTCAGTCAATTTACAAAGCGTGGCCTTGAAAACAGTCACTGAAGAATCAATATAATCAAAAAATGCTCATGAAACGTAACTTCTGTGCTCTCTAGCTGGTGATTTAAAGCGTCAGGCATTTAAAACGTGGTTCAGAACGTGATAAAGTGTGACGTTAAAAAGTCCTGCGGTACCTTGTTTGGCCTCTTGCTCTTCCTGGGACAGAGTCGGTTTCTTCTCCTCAGGCAACGGCGGTGGAGGAGGGTCTCTGGCTGCCTCGACCAATCCCGTCGCCAGTTCCGCCCCCTCCTGCCCCTTCATCCCGTCTTCATCCGAGTCGTCATCCAATCGCACGCGGTTCTTCTCCAGGGGCAGCATGTCATTTTCTTTTGACTTTATTGCGAAGCAGATAGGCGCAAAGGATGCTGGGAAATAATAGAGGCGTGTTACAAGGCTTTTGTTTAGCAGTTGTCGTTAACCACGTTCACCTAGCAGAAATGTGTTCCACGGTGACCCTCAGTAGAGTCAAAGACATAATCAATATTGTCAAGGCAATGTCTCATTAGAATTAACCTCAACATGACACACGGGTGAAAAGGATTCTAGCCACTCTCAGTTTTAAACACAGGGTGACACAGTCAAAGTACAGCAACACAAATTAACATTTTTAGGGACAGACACAGAATTCTTTGCAAAATATTTCAAATTGTACTAGTATGAAATCAAAGTCAATCTAAAACCCACATTTCTCTTTACACAAAATGAGCTAGTAATATTTATGTTTATCTCCTCTCAAACTCTTAAAGCAAAAGTGAGGTAAAATAACTCTTGGTTGGTGTGACTGTTGAGCTGGTAACTCAACTGCCTCACCTTTAATGAGTTTGCCCTCGTTCAGCTGTTTGTCAGACGAGCAGCCGGACACGCCGTCCCCCTCACCGCTGTACACCAGAGAACCCTGAGAGAACAGCAAGAGAACCAGGTTAAGAATTAACATTTGGTTCTAAGTTCTAGATTAACGAAAACAGATATACCTGTTGTATCTGTTTATGTGGTTATTGAGAAATAAAGCACTTTAAATCTGCTGTTCACAGATCAGCCAAAGACACAGCACACAGACACACACAGACACACACAGACACACACAGACACACACACAGACACACACACACAGACACACACACACAGACACACACACAGACACCTTTTCTGTTAACAGTTTTCTAAGAGACTTATTTAGCAACCTTATTAAACTGAATGTTTATACTAAAATATCATTTGAGCTAATGATTAATTTATAAAGCTACATTTGATGTACAACAACAAATACAGTTTTGATAAAAAAAATTCTTTATTCTGAAATTTATTTGCTCTTTTGCCAAACGAAAATGCCAACAGCGTATATAAACTACAGCAAATGATGCAAGTGTCAATTTTTAAGAATAAAACGTAGCTCTGGGCAAAACATTCCCGAAACACAAGCATCGAGTCAAAGACAATAACCCGCCTGCGTTAAAATATATGCCTCTGACCTTCTCTAAAGTATTTAACATAAAGCGCTACGATGCATTATACAACATTCATTTTACAATGTTAAACTTTATCTGCACAATCTTAAGACTGAGAGGAATTCAGGAAAGATTCTCTCATTTATCAACCATCTGCCATTAACATCCCAAACACCCGCCCTGCTCACAGTAACGGGGTCTTCACAGGGTGGGCTAAAGAGGCTGCAAACGCTGATCCAGTGATATTTCTGCTTGAAGTGAATCAAAACTTTCTGGTTCACTTCATATTTAAACCAAAAATGTGAGATGAGGAAAAGAAGGGAATGTTGGCGTTTGGTGCCTCTGATAGAAGTTTTCAATATTTTACAGCTATTAAAGACTGTCTGAAGACCCACAGAAAGGCAGCGGGTCAGGGGGCATTAAACTCTGTCCAGATTCCTTCTCCCAGAGAGAAGATGATGATGATGATGATGAAGGAAATAAAGCTGGAGATTAGATCTGCGATGGACCCTTGGTTAAAACGAACCGAGACGCTCTGTTGTACGTGAGAATGTTTAAACTGATGTGCTGCTCATGTCTGGTGTTACAAACGGAGAAAGTTTTAGGAAAGAACTGGAGAGAAAAGCGGAAGCTACAAACGGAACGATTGTCTTGACGTTCAGATCCGTTAACGGTTACGAACAACTGCATTTTACTGATATGAGCGCTACACCGTACTAAAACAGTGACAGCATTTCCCGTGGCGATACTGAATCTACACCACCATGGCAACAGAAATTATATTCCATTTGAGTTATGACCCCTGCCATCAAAACTGAACACGATAAGAGAGAAAAACTGGGTGCCATGAAATACAATATAAAAAGAAAAGACAACATCTTTCTACTGCAATGTATCTCGCGACGACATTTTGCCCAACACAACCTGTAGAAACAGAAATAAATGCTGTGCTAAAATGCACCGTGTTTCCCTGCAGATAAACCCACATAACATATTAACATGAAACGCACATTAACAAATCTGAGGTACTATAGTCTCTTTATCGGTTCTAAAATAGCTGGAACACGTTCTCCTTCGCAGAAACGCCACTCAGTGACGTTAATCCCTTAAGCTCCTTTATTGGCTGAAGTCGGCAGAAGAAACACAATGTTGGACCATGACGTGTGAATGTGGATTTATAATGGCAAACATGAGCGATCAATGAGACTACAGGAGAGTCAACATGCTGCAGTTCAGCGTGAGACGATAAATGCCACTCAACAGGGATTAAGCAGAAAACATGAGGCTGTGAAATAGCATAATTTCTAAACAAATATAAATTATCACTCAATGGGTTTTTAACTGCAGGGCAACTGCATTACAAACACAAACTCCACAGATGTTGCTCATCAATGCTTCATCTTTAACTTCTGCAAATCAGACCAGAACTTCTGGTCTTCACTGCTTTAAAAGCATCTTCTACACTAATCAAATAAACCTGACAGAACCAATCGGACCACGTTCTGAACCAAAAGCTCCAGTGTAAAAATTTCCTCCAGCAGACATCCAGCTAAGAGCTAAGTCACGTTTTTCCAAGTAATGTTAGCATAACAATGACTTATTCTGAGCTGTGGCAAACCACTTCTGTTCTGACGAAGATCCCTGCAAAGACTCTGGCTGCAAAGAGAACAAAGTGTTACAACAAAAATAGAGTTAACAAAAAATCAACTTTCATATTCGTGTCAAAAGTAGACGCACAGCAAGGAACCAACACAGCAAGACAAAAACAGAGAGACGAAGAAAGAAATCTACCAGAATTATAGATGGTGCCTTTGTTGTCCTAACTAGCCAGTGTAAATGAGCTACTGGAGGCCTTATGTTCAGTTTAATTATTTCCACTAATCAAGTCATCAGCGCAGTGGCCCGTGGACGCCCGGCTGATCATTACTAATTTACTGCCGTCCATCACAAACAATCTCTCACCTCCTGCATTCACCTACCAGTTCTACACCACCGGATAAAAAGAGCCACCACACAAATTAAGTTATGGAGGTGAGGCGTTGTGGAGGTGAGGGAGCAGACCGGAGGGTGTATTTAAGCTTTATTTCCCCAGAGGAACACACAGTGAGAGAAAACACACAAAACGAGACGACTGAAGCTCTGTTTGAAGTGCTGAGGTGCTGAAGAGAGCAAAGGGACTCCTGAGAGCTAATCGGGCTATAAAGTTAGATGACAAGTATGTAGATGGCTAGAGGTAGATGATAAACAGAGAACTGGTAGAAGAGAGAGAGACAAGGACAAGGTTTTTAAGAAATTTTATGACGCTCCTATCCATGTTAACTACATAAAGCACTTCACATGCATTAACTATCTGCAGGGCCACTTTCTCAAACAGGTCTTTGATTAAACTAGGTAAAGACTTTAATGTGAACTAGTTTAATTTACAACTGGTTAGTCGTATATTAACTTTCCTTAGTTTGCTACTCTCTAATCTAGAACCAATTAAAGTTAAGCAATGACTCAAAAAAAGTAATGTCTGTTATGTGGCTATATTTTACATTCAATCTGTATTTTTAAATGCATTATCCTTTAGATTTACAATATTTAAAGCTGAGGCATAAATCAAAATGATTCTCTTCAGAAAAGTCACAAATGCTTTTTGAGGCTGGGATGAGGACTCTTAACCAGGTACAGATACCTTAAATACCTCAAATAATGTCGGTTTTCCCTGTCATCCATTTTCAAAACTACACCAACCACACGTGTCGAGACAATATGTGCAACAAGAAAACCTACAAACAGAAAATGTCATTTCTGGGTGACTTACGCCTAGAAGCGCCGCTGTCTGAGATGAGATACATGCGTCTTAATGGCATTTCAAAAAGAGTCGATTAAACGCGTATTATACATCTGTCTGCCAAAAAACAAGCGGATTAGAGCTTTACGTCCTGTTTAACCAGTTCTAGGAGCAACGCTTTCCAAACTAGTCACCCAAAAATATTCTGCATTCCTTCAAACACAGTTATCTGCGGTCATTTATGTAAGTTGTAAGACGTGTACGTGTGCTCAGACCTTCTCATCCTCAACAGAAACAAACGTCCATGTTTTTAAGACTGTATAATGGAGCCGGAGCAGAAAACAAGCCAGAGGCTAAAACAAACCGTTCCAAAAATGAGACCCTTAATTTACCAAGTTTAAAGAAGGATGTAAAATCTGGTGGGAAAAACACGGAAACAGACAGATGGAAGAAAACACCTTGAACTTCCCTTGAAGTTAAAAAAAACAAACACAGATTATAGGCAGAATATACGTCCTGCTGAGTTTAAAGATTTAAAATGCAGGACAGAATTGTGGGGAGGAAAAATTACGGGCAATATATATAATTAATACACTTCTGTATGATCTGTGATGTAGATACGCACTTTTCTGACAGCTAAATTCCCTTTTTTCCCTTAATAAAAGCAAGCAAAAAAATTAACACATGAAAGCTCAGTTACACTGGAACTGGAGAGAAATATTTCCACTTTCATTAAAGCAGCTAAAAGGGTGAGCGTACCGAGAGCTAAAACCATCAACACAGCATCCAGTCTCAGCCAGGACATTCTAAAGCCACTGCATGACAAATTTATCAAAAATGTATAAATCAAACTGATGATTTATGAAGTTGGGGGACCGCCAAGCGCCTTGATTATGTTATGCCTGGAAATATTAAAAAAGGACCCCACCAAAATAAGCCAAAATAAATACCCCATTCAAATTTCAAGAACGCCTCACAAGAACAAAATAGCCAACCACTGCGATTTACAGTACGCGACCCTCAGGAGAAACTGGAGCAAGAAAGAAAGATGACAAGATTTTTTTGTTTAAATGTGCAGAAACAGATAAAAATGTACATTGTGCTCTGCTGTCTGTCAACACCAAAAATGATTTATGCTACGACCTAGAACAAAAACAACTTGCTAGTTGGTTAAGCAAACTTAACTTAGTTGATGGCTTGAGGAGAAAAATTACACACAAATTTCAAGTTTCAGAACCTACAACGTTTAAGCTAACTCATCAAACATCATTCAGGAGGCTAAAAAGTCCTTTTAAAAGCCAAACCAAAACACTGTGAGACTGTGCAGACACAAATCTGCCTCGTAAAAGCTTTTTAAAGCAGCTTCCTTGTATATTTCCCAAAAATAATATAAAGAGGGGAAAAACACAGGCTGTGTGGTTAAATATAGCCGTCTTAAAGCAGCCAGACTCTGCTGAGATTGAGGGAAATCTGAACCAAATGTCACTCGCTTTGAAGACAATCCCACAACATTAAACTGAAACAGCAGCTGAAGCTGATGAATTAATGAATGCTGAACTTTGCAGTTCAAGTTAAGTGTTCTCCGAGGAACCTAAATTACTGGCGAGGAACCGAGGAACATCATGTACTGAGGGATGTGGCACAAAACTGTTTAATAGTAACAAAAAAGTTTGTYAMAATTTTTTTTAAATCCTAYGTTTGTWMRAGTTTGTTAAATCCTATGCAATGGCAAAACATGTTACAGTCGACCACATTTACTTTCATAATGCAAGTTTTTGGTCTCATAATACATAATTGAAAAGGATGTGGTCTTTCAAATATTCCTGGTAAACAACCACCTGTTTTACAATTCAAAACAAAATGCTGATGAAAAACCTAATAAACGTGAGAAACATTTTTCAAATCCGTAAGAAACATTGGAGACTTTTTTAAGAACACAAGGGATCTATAAAATTCTCCACACATCTGATCCGTGAAAGTGTGGAAAATGACATTCACCCAAATCAAACCCAAACCATTGAGGCAGGCCGGCGCTCCACACATCCGGCAGCCGAGGCGACTGCCACCCAGCTGGATACACAATTAAAGAGTGAAAGACTGCGCAGATTAAACTGCAGAAAGTTCTGATCATGTGAGGAAATGACTTAAAGCCGTAGCTCTGCTCTCTCTCTCTGGAGGCGATGTCACTGGAAGGGCGAACGAATAAAAGCAATGATGCGTTCACGAGCCACGACAACAGAGCATTTACACTCGTTTCCGTACTAACACAACTACCTCAGCTTCATAAACTCTTATTTTTCTGTCTTTATTAAACCCACGTTCTATATTTAGGGTGCTGAAGGCTAAAGATAAACATTTGCGGGGCTGATACCAGCTGTACACAGGATGTTATAAATCCACAGGAAGCGTATTGGTTACTTAATACTTTTGTCACATGTCTAAATAAGTAAATTGGTTCCTAAAGCATTGTGCGCTAATCGTGTCTGACCTGAGACATTAGCAAAACAGGTTCTCAGATCTGATGTTTTCAGAAAGCATTAGCAGAACCAGCATTAGATCAAAAAACATGATCATCTTGAACTGTGAGCCTTGGGTTTCCCCAAAGTAGAAGAGAGGTATCAAATGGCCTTAACTCGCAGGAATGACCGCGCCACAAAAAAGATTTTCAATTTCATCTTCGCTCCGGTTAGCTGAGGATGAGAACAGTTCAGTGCGCTCAAAACCACATTTAAGACCTAAACGCAAGTGAAGAGCAAAATGTGATGGCAATAGACTGAGGTGACCTCACACACACACTTTCATTGTTTTAACACACGGCTAGTTATAAACGATAACCTATTCCTAACCTACACTCTAATCCTAATTGAAAACACTCAGCATATTTTACAATTAAAAAAAACTTTATTTACTACAAATTGGGAACATATTTGTCCCTAATACCTTGTTACGTAAACCCACACAAACACAACCTGCTAACTCCCTCCACAACCACTTATTTAGTTTTTAATCACGTCTGAAAGTGCCACAATTTCCTCTTAGGAAACATAACAGGTTTGGATTATTTCAATGTTAAATAGCCTGAATACAACAACAATTTAAAGCCAAGAATGAGTCAATTAGAACTGAAGTCACAGAAAAACAACCGTGTTAATCCACCTGCTCAACGTTAACACATCCACCTTTGACAATAAACATCATTCCAGCGTGTTAAGGGTTATGTATATTGTTCATTAACAAAATCAGCGTTAGCCCAGGTCACGTGTGGGTGCGGCGCTTACAATTCACACTTAATTCTGTTGTGATATTTTCTTCATATTTATTAATGTGCATCTGCGCTCTTACATCCATTCTGCCTCTCAATCCATTAGGAGTGACCAGCGAGTTAATAGTCAGTAATGACTGTACGACAAGCCATCTCTGCATAATGGATTTACGACATCACACACACCATTAGCAACGTAACGCAAACGGTAAACAAACAAAGCAACAAACATTTTGAAGAAATTCATGACAAGAAGTAAGAGCCGTTTTATCCCTGTTAGGTTTCTCAAGGCCACCATGACCTTTGACAGATGTACTTATCTAAACGTTATCCAAACGTTAACATTTTAGCCTTGTGGGATGCAATGGTTACAAACAGAGACAACAATAAATAAACCAAAATAAAGATGATAGCATCACTATTTTAGTCGTAAACTGGAGATAGAAAAATCTCCAATCTCTTAACATAAGTCTGACACAAATGAATCTGATAATGAAATGAATGAGTAATTTCACATAAACGAGGAAAGAGATGAATTATACAGAAAAGGATGTGGGTGGTATTACCTCCTGCATGTTTAGACCTTCTTTCTGCATGTAGTAGTGCTTTTTGAACTCGTAATAGGAGTTGTATTGGTGCCAGGACTGCAGGAAGTCAAATCTTAAAGGTTTGCAAGACACACACAAAAGGGTTTATGGTTATTAGACATTACAGTTAGCTAATGGCAGCTATGAGACTGTCACATCTGAAAGATGGCTTAAAAAAGCACAAGCGTTAATGCTTACCGGGGATCGTTTTTGGCACGAACGCTGGCCTCGAATTTCACCCCATTCCTAGCCACGTACTCTGCTAGTTTGTCAATGACAGGCTGGATGTCAGGAGACGGGGGGATTATAGCCGCGAGGGGGGCTGCGGCAGTCGCGGTCGCTGGCGGGGCAGTGGCGGTTTGTTGAGGCTGTGAGCTGAAACAATAAAACAAAATAAAGACATACAGGATTGTCTGACGAAGCAAAAGAGAGCAGAATTATACCAGTGCAAACCTGGAAGTCGGAGGAGCCGCGGGAGTGGAATGGGAGATTGTGGCGGAGGCTGGTGCTGTCACATGACCCGCTGCAGGGGCTGATGGGATTGCAGCCACAGGATCCAATAAAGGTGTGGTGCCGGGCGGAGGGGGAGGGCCGGTAGCCGGTGTTTGCATCACACCAGTGGACATCGAGGTGTAATAGACGCTGGCGTCGATTCCAGGAGGGGGCGGGGCCAGGCAGTACGTTCCATCAGGCAGCATACAGTAGCCATAATACATAGCCGCCATATTAGCTGTGGAAAAAAACAAAAACAATGTGGACACGTGAACTTGTAAAAGCACAAAATGTCGCTCACCTGTGCCTACAAATGTCTTTAATGAAGCTGTTTGCATGTGTGGGCAGGGGGCAGGATTACACGGGTCACTAACAGACGCTAGATGGCTGGGAAATGGCCGCTGAGGTAACACTGTTGATGCAAATTAAAAATTAACGTAATCTGTGTCTGGATCACTGTCCTCATAATTAAATTTCCTTTTTAAGGAGAAGATAAAAAAGAAGAGAGAAGAAAACGCCTTAATCTGTTCTGCACCATCAGGAATAATTAGACTCAAACCATCCGCCTGTTGAGACGCAAAGACGCTGTTTTTAAACCAAACTTCATAAAGCCTATTTGCAGTCAAGCTCTGACGTTTTAACTATCACAAATGAAACTATTACAACTATTAAAGGAGTTCGATAAAAATAAAGAACAAAGCCACAAATTTTTGCTGTTAAGATCAAAACTAGCAACTATATATATCATTTATCAAACAAAAGCAAATATTCTTATTAGAGTTAAATTCATTTAACAAAGACGGCGTTTAACATCATTTCACGTTAAGTCACACTCATGTCATTGTTTGTGACTTCTGTGCAACAGGAACAGGAAACTTCAGGCAAAATGTTTAGAGGGATTTGTAACATTTCATCATTAGAAGTTACTAAACTACAAATGTGTATACAACCGAGACACTGTGCAAAACGTCTTTCTTTGTGTTTGACCCAAACAACGGCTAAATTTGCATGATAAAGTTGCCCTTTGACTGAACACTGAAGGGTTTTGTTTCACAAAGGCAAGCCCTCGAACCTGCAGCACCGTGATGCTGATGAAACACTACAAACGAAACATAAATGAAGCAAATTTGAAAGGTGCAGGAATTAAAGCGACGCCCTCTCCTGGGTTTCTCTGTGTCCTGAATAGAGCAGTGTTACGACTTTAAAACAGGCCCATGGATTCATTTGAAGCAGTTTTACGTTCAGTTTGACTGCAGCCACACATCAAAGAAAGCTGAAGGAGGAGAAAGGGAGAGGCAGAGGAGTGAGGGGGCGTCAGGGGTCTGGACATGACTGCGTTTGCTTCATGAGTGACGGGGAGAGAGAGAGGGGGACTGAAAGGAAAAAAAAATAAGACAAAATTGTGAGAAATTAAAGGGATTTTATGAGAAGTTATGAGAGAAATATTACGTGCAATATTACATACACACACACACACACATACATACATACACCTACACACACACACATATACATACACCTACACACACACACACAGGTCAGAGACACAGTGATAATTAAGAACTCAAAATGAGAAGATCTGGAGAAACGATCTCAGAATAAGCAGCTGGGGTTGAGAACGAATGCACAGACCCTCCTGAACGCCTGGAGAAACTCAAACGCAAACACAACTACTCACTCTGGCTAACACGTTAAACCTTACAAGGCATTTGATTGGCTGAGAAAGAGCATAACCCATAATAATCCAAAGAGGTGAACTGAGCGAGAACTGCAGATGAAAGCAAACCATCAAGTAACCAAACTGCCATTAAAAAACATTCAGTTACAGTATAATAAATAACGGACCCGGTTCTGACTAGAATAATGAAAGCTGAAGAGCTGTTTGCCATCTGGACCAACAAATGAGCCTCGCAAATGCGGTTTCTGCTACCAATCTTCAGACTGCCTGTCTCACTAAAACATAAATGTCATAAAGCCACCTAGAAAATCACCCTGAAGCAAACAGTTTTTTATATGACATAACTATTACAAAAGAAACTTATTCTGCTAGCTTCGACCAAAGGAATTTGTGTTCTTAAGCTGCGTTTCTTTTGTTTTGTTTTGACTGTCCCACATGATTGAAACTTGGGCTCGGGTTGTCAGCAAACAGCTTAAAAATATCAAGAATGGGAACCAGTTCAAGCCTGAGACGGGCAAAGAGGCGAAACATTTAACCAAATGTCGATAACGATCGCCAAGAGCTCCTTAAAAACAAACACACTGAAAACCTCAGATACTGACTGAAGCCCTGGAAAAATACCCCTCACATTTGGATCTAGATTAGCGGATGACTGTGGTTAAACCTACATAACTTCTTTTGTCCACTGTTAATCCTCCAAAACACACATTTGCAGTCAAAGTAACTCTGTTTAACAGAAGCCATCCGTTGAACCGCTTTCGGCCGGCCTAAACCTGCTCCAATTACTTCAAGAACCAGCGGAGACCTTTCAAGTCGAGCTAATTGAGACAAATCAGCACTCCCTGCTTGAGTGTTTACCAGCTGAGCGCTAAATTCTGTATTTCCAATAAACGAGGGATTGCCACAGTACCTTAAATTCCTATCGATCCGAAACGAGAGCAACAACTAAACGCGAATGGATGTTTCAGGATCGCGGGACGCCCTAGGACAATAACCTGCAGTTATTCACTTGGGTAAAATTAATTTGCCACTGCTCTGCATTGCAATTTGGCAAGGACGGTTCCAAGAGCTGGCAGGACAAAACTGTGTATGTAGCAGTCGACTTAAAAGCTAGCGGTGAAAAAACTGCCTTTTAAAACTGTGGAATAAGAACTGACTGAGGATAGGCAGGGAGCGACGGGCTCTCTGCCCGCTTTGGTACTTAATTTAATGAACTTTGCTTACAATGAAGGGTCGCCATCCCTGACAAGTTCCCCCAAGGACACCCCAAAAATCAATAGTCACTAAAAAAATTCAAAATGGTAATGCTCTGACGTGGCCTTTCAGGCTGGCTTTGTAGTTCTCACCCACAGGCTCTTCTCAAGAGGACATGTGTTCTCCCCCAGCCACCTGCCAAGAATTTACTTCATCCAAAAATTGTTACAAACAAAGACTCGGTAGTGACACCTCCGGGTTCTCCAGGCACGCTGGAGGTGATTCATTTAAACTGAGCAGCTAAAGACCAAAATATGCTGTGTGGGGGGAGTTCAAGCAGCCAGTTTTCAAAAGATTGTCAGATCAGTGGATAGGGACTCATAAAAACTCAAATATGAGAATTTTGGTCATCTTTATTTATTATTAAAAAAGGCTTGGGATTCTGCAAACCAAGTTCTTGAGGTGCACAACAACCCCATGATGTCACTTCCTCCTCAACCCGGCCTGCTTGAGAGCACAGAACGTAATCCGCAATATTATGTTTCAAACTGAGCTGCAAAGCAAACTGAGCAACTTTTCAGTCTCAAATTTCATCTGGCAAAAATGCATTCCATCAATTTCGATCACACCCTGCAGGTCAGCTGTGAATATGAGGGGTCATACTCACGATCGGAGGGGTACTCTGTCTGTGTGGTCACCGCTGAGGGTTGAACCTCCTCAGCTGTGGTTGCTATCCCAGCAGCGCCGTTATTGGCCTGTTGGGCTCTTCGAACGAGTGCTGCCAACGGGTGATCCGGGTCGATGACCTGCAAAGGCTTTGACAGAAACAGAAAAGAGGAACATATTACTTTTCACGTTGCTTTTGTTTGTCCAAAACACCACATGATTCGGGTAAGTCAATAAACCAGTTTTAAAACCAAACCATGTTTTGTGTTCCCCCGAGCTACGGCTCAGACGCCAGGCTGCAATTTTGTCAGGTGGGTCTAGGGCGACTCATTCAAAGCAGAATTTGACGATCATTCTTTTGTCCTTTATCTTCTCTGTGGGATCAAACTGTGGATGAAGGCTCTAAGGTAGCCAGTCTAACGTTGTAAGTTGAAGACTTTTGACATGCTGGCAGACCAAAAGGCTTTATGAAGTTTGGCAAACTATCATCACGTCAGCCCTGTTGCCTTCCTGTAAGACTGCTATATCACTTCATTTCACACGTCTGAACAGCTACAAAGTTTACCATTTGATGAGCAAGCTCCTCACTAGACGACAACCTATCCAGTTTCTTCAATTGTCTTCTAGTTACTCAATCTTTTAACATCACAAACCTGGACAAATATCTTCCATTCTGTCCTATTTTATTTCTTTAACATGGAGAACTTAGTATGTGGCAATAAAGCCGCAGTTCCATTTATCTCCACCATCTGCGCCATCTTACAAGCACCTCCTAACTATTCTGAGGTAACCATTTATCAGCAGCGATTATTGCTCAAGAAATCATTATTCAACCTTCCTAATAAATGAGCTCCTTGGCTTAAAGTTATACCTCTGAGAGCATGAAATCAGCTCTTTTCTTTTCCTTTCAATCCATCGCATGTAGACTAAAGAAAATGTATTAGTAAGGAAAAAGCTATGATCGCTACGTCAATAAGACAAAGCCAGAGATCGGGTGAAGTTGTGATTCATGGCAGACAGAATGAGGCTGTTTTCACACTCGTTCAGATTCACTGATTCAGCAGAGCTTGATGAAGCTGCTTTGATCATTATGTTGAGATGCTTTGAAGATCAATCCAGGATAACTCATGGGTGACATAAATCCTGTATTCCGGATACACCAGAACGCACAGGTCGACTAATCCGACAGGAGAACTCGACGTTTAGATAAATCTCCAGCCTGAGACATATGAACGTTCACATTTACTCATCCTTCAGAATCAAAAGGAATTTATAATTCCTTACAATTCTTGTCGTATTTCACAAATAACTGCAAATTGACAAGCACATTTAAGTTTAAACAGTCTTGCAAGACAAAAACAAAACACTTTAAATGAACTTTGTTCACCATCAAGATAAGAGCTGATGTCAGCAGCTGGAATCACACGACACATCAGATTCAACTATTTGATAGTTTAAGATGTTTGTTTACATTTTTCATCTTAAAACTCAACATACAGAATATTTCATCAGGAAATCAAAGCTCTGCTTGTCTGATGAGAACGTCCTATCCTGATGTAAACAAATATATAAAAAGTAGATGCTTTGAAATCAGGCCTGATTCTGCTAAGAAATACAGCAACTTCACAGCAATCTGACATCGTCTGGAAATGAGCTCTTTGAACAATTGGCTGTTTTACATGGAAACTGAAAAACAGCCTAAAAGCTCAAGAAAACAGACTGTGAAGCTAATAGAGAGGAAATAAACGTCTGTTTAAATACGACACCAAGCAGGAGACTAAACTACACCTCGTTTCTTTTAAACAAGAACACGTATGATGGCCTGATGTTATATTAAGTGTGCGATTAATCATTAGCGTGAAAAGGCCAGACACGTCAAAGATGTTGTATTAATACTGCAGAGCAGTGTGGGGTGCATTTCAATAATACCTTTATTATTTCCTCCAGACGAGAGCTCTTCTTAGGTGCAAATAAACTCGGGTGGAGGTAGTTCCCATCTCCATCGTCATCCGAGTCCGAATCGTCTCCATTTGATTCTGATTCAAAGAGATCAACAGTCTGGGCTGTTATTTACACACTAACTCTAACACAATCAATTCATTATTATTGATGTGTTGTTGTGCACATCACAGATTTAATGTAAAATACCATTTGAACACATTTTACTTACTGTTATGTGGCATATTGTGCAGTGATAAATGGGCCAACATCACTGTACATCAGCTGGACACTCATTATTGTGGTGCATTATGGGATTGAATGAGTCCACTATTGTGGATAATGCGCAGTATGATTTTAGACACCACTACAAAACACCTCTCAAACTGTGTAGTATTTTGGAGTATAAGGGATTATTTAGGACGTAGGCTGAATTTACAAGTAACAGGAAGTCAAAATGACAGTATTAGTAGTATTTTGGAAAAGTGTTACCTTGTTGCTGGTCCTGCTTGTTCTCTGAAGCCGGTGTATACCGGCCCTCCTTCATGGCCCGCAGAATGTGTTTGTAATAAGGGTTCAGGTAATGGTCGAAACGCAGGAAATCAAACTGAGAATTTCCAGCCTGCTTTGCCTTCAACACGATTTCAAACTGGGCCCCCTGCTTGCACACAAAGTTGGCAGTTCGCTCAATAATGGCGTGAGTCTTGGTGGTCGCCGGCTGAAACGCAGAAAAGCCCAGAAGTAGGTAAACGGGGCAGAAATTCTGAACAATGAACAGATTAAATCGAAAAACCTGGATAGGAAAACAAACAATACACATCGTTCATCATCAGTGACTTCAAGGCTAAGATTTTTTGAGTGAAAGAGTGGGTCGGTGCGTCATAAATAAAATAAGAGGCCTAATTCATTTCCTGATACCTATGCAAATTTAAACACATCTGTAGTCACAAAGCTAACATGCTGGTGATCGAACGAAACAAAAACACATTTATATGTTAGATTGATTTACAACAAAGACGTATTTTAAATGATAAACGGTCTGAATAACATCACAGTGGCGAAATTAAATCAATGCATTAATATTACAAAAAAAGAAGTTTTGATTCCAGGGTGCAGGTATGTATTGCACAGAATGTATTGCTTTAAAGAGACCAACAGAGTCAAATAATGACTTGCTAATCTGCAGATAAACAGCCCCAGGTTTTGTCTTCAGACACAATTCTTTCAGCACTCCCAGCTATTTGCCTTACAATAAACAAGATAATCACAGCATCTGTCCATTAATAATTCACAACAACCTCACAGACGTTAATGAAATAAAATGAAAGCCAGATTATCTGACAGGAAAATTAAATACTGAACAATATTACAATATTACAGATAAAAGATATACATTACAATACAAATGGTATTAGTTTTATTTTATTTTAGTAAAATGTTCAAGGGATCTTCTCTATTTGACAAACAATGCGAGATTTCGGTCTTTGGGTTACGTTTCCCTGGTGACAGTGCCAACAAATCTTTGGTTTAATAGGATGAAGGATGGAGACTTCTGAGTTCGAGAGCTGCTAAGCTTCTGAGCTCTAGAATTTGGTGGAATCGACTCATGTTAAGCCACTCTGAGGCACTGTTAAAATAATCAATGACGCACAGAGGCGACCCCATTTTTGCCTAAACACAGACACAATATTAGTCCAAATTAGTACAAAGTTTGCTGTTGTCTACATTCTTGTACAAAATGCGTTTTCTGTAAAGCAGCTTTGAATCGACGGCTATTGTGAAAAGCGCTACACAACTAAATGTGAATGAAGTTGAAGCCACGTGTTGAGGTGTAGTTTAGAATCAGCTCACCAGCTCAACATCTGGAGGAATGTTGAGACCCGGTGGGGCCACAAATGGCTCCTCGCTCTCCTCCTGCTGCTCTGGATCTGGAGGGAAAGAGTGTGAACAGAAATCAGAGCTAATTAGGTGCAGCCAGTCAGTGCCCTGCTTTAAAACCCAATATTCTGTCATTATTTACTCACACTCATGTGAATCCTACGTAACCTTCACTGGTTAAACAGAAGAGAAGCAATGAAGCGACTGAGTTAAAGTTATCAGTGCTTAACTGCTTAAGAAACTGCTTAAGAACCAGTACCTTGAAATGATAAAACAAAGCACACATGATGCTCTTTAACTGTGGCTGAAGAACCGCAGGCACTTAGTTTCATTTTGAGTTACTCCAACTTTTTGAGATGCCGCGAGCTCCATCAGTTCTACTCACTATCCCCTCCTCCAACCGCCGCTTCTCCCAAATTGGCCGGGACAGGTAAAAACAAAATCAAAATTTAATGCAGGACTCAAGTGAAGAGGCAGGTAGGCAGCGGATGAACACGTGGCTGAATCGCACCAACTCATGAGACTGTTCTTCTGTTTTATCAACTTCTTGTTACAGTCAAAGCTACTGAGGGAACTAATTTAATCTAGGAGTTACAAAGTGCTTGAGGTGTTATGCTCTCAAGCCAGCAACTTTGTTGGTTTTTTTAACAAATATAATTTCTTTTCCAAACACAGAAACATCTACAGGGCGTCATGTGGACATCTAAGGCCTCTGAAGGCAATAGGCTGAAATAGTCTGAACTTATTAGTTCTGGTTGGGTTGGATTTCTGAATTTGCCACTGATGGGGACCCAAAACGACCGGTTGATTGATTTATCTGCTGAGAAATGCTTGCGTACACCTCCTGTGCTCAGAAACTCACTGTCAACAGCTTTCCTTTTTAAAAGATTGTTTTAAAAGACTGTTTGTCTTCCAGTTCAGTTTTAATCAATCGTCATTAAAACATCTAAATGTCTGAAACTGAGGTCTCCACCGAGATCCACAGACCTGCAGAGCTTAGCTTCGACTCTAACTGAAGCAGCTAAACAAGGTCTTTGGGGCTGCTATAAATCTCCTGGAACATGGGCTGGAGAGCCCTGGTCCAAAAACCAAGTACGAATAATGAGAGAAGAACCGTGTGCCACAGACAACAACTAGCATCATGCGTGATTACTGTTTGCATTAAAACCTCACCTTTCCCTCCAAATCACCAAATTTCCACCTAAATTATTCCTGGTTTTCAACATTCAGATAGCAATTATACAGAGTTAGATGTTTCTCCTAAAACCCTCAAGTCTTTAACTATCAGCTCTTTCTGGTCATTAACAGTCTGTGCGTGTCTCTACCTCAATCATTTTCCAGAAAACTTTCAGCTTTCAAGCGCCCAAAGCCTTTCAAACGCCTCTCATCTGGCCTAAAGGAAGAGGCCTGATTTTCTGAGGCTCATATGCAAAACCATCTCCCAGGGCGGTGATAGTTTCTACCACATACTTGTCTCAGAAACAGAAACTCTCTAGACACACAGACAGCTGAGTGTTTGAGGTTCTTCTCACCCGTTTCTTTGTTGGCTTCTTCTTCCTCTGTGGGCTGGGACGGGTCGTAGTAGTCGGCGCTGTACCGGAAGGCCACGGTGTTGTAGGTCCCTTCATCAGCCAGAGCTTCACTCAGTCTCTTATACTCTTCCTCTGCAAATAAAACAGGAAAATGGTAATCCGCAGATGAGCCTCTGAATTATTTATACCACTCGCAAGGTCAGAACTATGTGATATTTTCTGCGATCAATTCGACTTAATGTACCAATTTTTGGGCCAATTTTATCTGCTGTCTATTTTGGGCTTTCAGAATTTTCTCATTGTGGGGCTCTGAGATGATTTGAGAGCATGAGGGAGTTTCAGGCAAGTTTGTTGAAATTCGGGGTTCCTCAATTCAATTCCCCTCAGTTTTGCAGCTGTTTTTGAACTCATGGTATATTAACATAATCTCAACTCAAAACTAGTATCATTTTTGCCAAAGACACAAGAGGATACACTAAAATATTCATGTAAACAGATTGATAATAGCCTAGTTTAATAAGGTTAAGCCTTTACCTGAAAGGTAATTTAACACGATGACTAGAAAGACAACGACCAGCGTACTGTCACTATTAGCAAAGAAAACCATATTTCACCTCTACTAAATCTGCACCTCCGTGTAAAGATGTGTAAAGTGCGTCTTAAATGGAAAAGCATCATTTTTGACCACTTTAACCTGCTGGTGTTTTTATCGAGCATTGAAAGTTATTTTTTATGACACACTAAATGAAATCCCGGCGCAGTCAAAAGACAGACTAGATGTTACATAAAACTGAGTTTATAAACATTCGGTTTTTCTTCTAAAGTGTAAGTGATGAATTATATTTACAGCAGTTACAAGCACAACCTGTGAACTAACACAGTTATATTTTACACCAACACTAAGCATTGCTATGCAACCAGAAACCACCTACAACAGGCTAATTCACTACATGGCAAGAATTATACAGTGATGCTTATTATTAATATATCTACACATCTTTCTGTAATTATTAACTTATTTCACTTAACAATTAAAAAAGTACAATCATACATTTACTTTGACAGCCAACCTATATAATAATCTATAACTTATTACAATGATGTGCCTCTTTTCAGCAGGAAAAATTATTCTTTAAAAGATGAACAAAAAAACACAAACTTTACTTATTTGTTTATAGATGATTACAATGACAACAGATTTTACTAAATAACACAAGCAAACATTAAACTTTAATTGCCCACTTCAGCAAAACAACCTACTTAAGTTATTTTTACCTGAAAAGGTCTCAGGAAAGATCAACTCTTTCCTAAAATAACATCACTATATAAAGGGCACTTTTCCCCAGACTGAAAAATCTCACAAATGGACTGTGTTAGATAATATATTTTATAGTTAACACACAAAACCAACCACAAAGAATGATAAAGGACATTAGCATTTATTCATTTAGCAGACTAGCCAAAAAATACCAAAGTGACAAAGCTCAAAGTGTATAATAAATAAAACAACCTTTCTGTATAAAGCGGTTAAGTCCCAAAGTTCCCTAGTGGAAATCTTTCTCTCTCTCTCTCATAATACTTTGTTTTTAAAACAACATACATCGATTCCAAAAGTTTGTGTAAAACCAAGCAAAACCTGAATCAGATTTATCTCAATTTGCAAACCATGCAATAGCTAGAGTTCCTAAAACTTCTTTCAGACAAACAAACACTTCTCAGCTGTAAAGGATCAAGAACGCACATGCCCTATGATCTGAATGACAAACTGACGTTTCTTTAAAATAGTCACTCAACCACAGGTCTACATGTCTGTAGTGGTGTAAGCAGGGCGCACACAGGGTGATTTTTAACAGTCTTATACTCAAACATTAACAAACAATCTCCACATTGAATCGTGTTCATACTGGTTCCTGAACCACGTTACAGGACTGTTCCTCAAAACAAGTTTTATCAGTGCAAAAACCTGACGTTCATAAATCAGCTCCGTCAACTAGTGATCAAAGACTAGCGATTTTGGCCTTGAATCACAGCAATCATATAGGATTCTCAAAACAGACAAACTCTGGCCAAAATCCCTCTAAACTCAACTGATTTATTACTGATATGTTAGCTTTAACCCGAGTCTGATCAAGAAACTCGTTCAGGAAACACAGACGCAGTAAAAGCGGACGTTACCTTGCCTGGCCTCCTCTTCCAGCAGGTCTGTGTGCATGGCCAGGTATCGCTCTTCATCACACAAAGCTTCAATCCTGGCCTCCTCCTCGGACAGCTGATAGTCGTGATTCCACGAGCCTGCGTCGTATTCCGAAAGGTCATGTAAATGACCGCGGCCGTCGTACCTGCAACACGAATCGCCTGGTTACAGGTGGGAGACGGTCGATGCTTATTCACATGCAACAAATACCACACTGGGGAGCCCTAATCCTAAGAGCTTCTGTTTGTATATTTATAAACTTCTCTTAGCAAACGCTAACGTCACTTACATGGCTGAATGCAAAAGGGACAAGAACTGAACGGTGAGTTTTTATGCTTCACTCCATGAGTCAGCTTGCAAGATAAACTTACTAAGTCCATCTAAATTCTTCGCTAACACCTTAAAGACGCAACAGTCCTGAGTAAAACGAAACAAAAACGCAAACGTCTCTCCTCTTACCTTACATGGTTCATTAAACCATTCCAACTCTGTCAGACAACTGAGACATCATCATTCCTACATTAACTGTGAAAGAACGTCCACACAAGCCCGAGCACATAAATACCTATCCGTAAGAACCCATACGGAGGAAATTTTCCTGCGCTTGCTCCTGTTTTCCACTTCTCAGTTCCAGTTTCTTCGGCAAAAGAGAGAAGTGGGCGATGGGGTGGCAATCGGGGCCTGGAGGGACCCCTTAGCCTTAAATGCTGAGGAAATAAGTTCTGGATTATGTGATAGAGAGACACACACATACACATTGGAAACAAGAAACAGATCCGTGCAGCTTAAGGTGGCTCAACGCTTGAGTGTCGAGGCCGTATTTCAACACTCTCTGCTCTGAAGCAACTTTCATTCTTCAAAGTGAAACTAAAAAAAAAGGAGAAATTTCCTTCAAATATTCATCCTTAAAGAGAACAGTGCTGGAATAAGATCTGCTTGCTTTATTTACATTAGCATTACACATGCATGAACCACCTTAATGCACAGACTAATTCACAATATAACCTAAACTGAATTTGCTGTGGTTTGCATGTAAAGGAACAGTTTGCCCCAAAAACTAAAATCGTCATTATTTACTCGCTCCCCTGTTCCATTCAGAGACTTGACAGCTGTCACTTTCACAGAATATAAAAAATGAACATTCGCTCCTTTTGTGATACACACAAACTCAACTCATGTCAGTTCAGGAAGCGAGTAAATGACAGAAAGTTGTTTTTGAAGGCAGATTATTGCTTTAATGCAACAAAAATAGTCAAAAATCAGACGTATCCGTTTGCACCTGCAGGGACCACAACAAATTCTCCACAATGCCAAGAAGCAGAAATGTCACAAGCCCGGGACATTGGGTCCATATTGTGTTAAATGACAAGCAAACAAACGCCAGATTTGAGTTGCCATTACAACCTAAATGCATCAATATATCGTCCCACTTATTATAATAGCATCCATAACATATGGCCTAAATGCCCCAGGGCCTGTACCTTGCCTCCCAACATGCCCTGACTAACTCAAACAACCATCATTGCGTTCCCACGTACAAAAATCACAATCCAGGACAGATGCGTTATCTGTCAGGAATCCTTTATTCATGATTTGCAACGTAAACATCACACAATGCCATCGGCTCCTCCTGCAAAACAAAAGCATCCAGGTCCCCTTTGGAAGACATTAAGTTGGTTAAGTAATGATTCCCGTTAGGTTTGTTAAACCGACCTATCGATCATGATGGTCTTGTCCCCCATCCATGGGATGAGATGTTTGCCCTGGTCGTGGTAGACCGCCCTCGGGTCGTCCCGAAACAGCTTACAGGCGTAGCCGAACACCAGCAGCTCCGCATACTTGCTGCTGTCGCTTTGCTCTTTCACCGGTTTATTATTATCCTTCTTGCTTCCTCCTCGCCGATACATTCCCAACGATGTCCCGAAGACTCACGAAATGAGCGAAGGCAGTTCAGAAAACCATGGACGAGGCTGTTTAAAACGGGATTAAAGGGAAATCGTACGCGCTAGCTAGCGATTATTCCCACACGCACTACGAAGCCAATATGGCGCTGCGGTCGCGTTGCGTTTCGGAGTCGCAGATTCGTCCATTTGCGGCGCGGTTAAAACGATGGCGGTTTTCTTGTGTTTCTTTATATTACGCTTTTATATAATGTTTAGTATTTGTTTGTTTTATGATGTTTGAAATTGTTTACTCCGATTACTCGGATTCGTGTCGAATATGTAAGTATGGAAGTGAAAATAAAGCGGCACGTGCTCGTCTAACGCGCTAGCAGTTTCGTTAGCTAGTAGTTTGTTTAAAGCGACTAATTTAGCGCAAATTATGCAATTTTATTGTGCAAATTTAGTGACTTTTTGGACAGACCTTTGCTTTTATCGGTAGACTTCAATACACTGAGTTTTATACCAAGACTGAGTTTGTGTGCTTTGTGATACACAAACTTTTTTTAACTTTTTGTAATAACATTTTTTTGTATACATTTTATGATCTTATGGTGATTTTATGTGTGACTGCTGGTTAATCTCTCGTTTCAGCATCACAATCAATAATCTGTTTAAATCTATAGCTGGAAACTGGAATCATATCACATTTTATAATGGGAAAAAGTGTTTGATTCTCAGAAACAATGAGTTTGAGAAAAACTGGTCCATGGGAGATAAATGAAATCCTGAACACAGCAGTTTGTTCATTGTGCTGAAGAAAATAAATCTGATCTTCATCTCATACGACACATTTAATTGTAAACTTAAAGTAGTTTTGCATATCTTCTGTATTTTTGTATGGTTAAATTATAAATGAGTTACTTATGAATACTATCTTACTGCCTTTTTTGTTTCAGTGTGTTTTTGTTTGACGAAGTATCTGCTAAAAGCATCATGTAAACTGTAAAGCATATCTTAAGATGCGTTTTCTACTAATCATAAAGCAGATAAAATAGCTTAGATCTGCCAGTTTAAAAACAAAGGCATTTAGGGCTTTAAAACACAACAGTGCACATATTAATCAAACCAGCAACAGTTCTGAGAACAGATCAGATAACCGGTTTGGTCATAACAAGCCATTCTACACTTTACTTAGTGTACATCTGATAAGCAACTAGTTGATTGAACAGGACATGTCAGGTATTTACAGTAATCGGTACACCCACATTTTGCAAGTCACCGTAAAACAGGTGATATAAAACCGTCACATAATCCCACAAGGAAATTGCAGAAGAGAATGAAGAGCATTTTCAAAGGTAATGCGTTCTTCCATTCCAGCATTTAAAACTTTAATAATGTATTTCAAACTTTAATATGTTACTATATCATACAATATAACAATGTACATAATGTTTCTCAATAGCTATGTTACCACTGTTGCTTCTGTCAGGTAAGCAACGTTTTTTTTTAAATGTCACCACGGTCTAGTTAAAATATTGTTGCCCAAATAAACACAATTATTTATCTTCAGCAGGGTTTTTTCCCTTCACCTTGTGTGCCTTTCGTCAGTATGTCTTTGTAAATGAATCTAAGACCTGGATCGAGGCTCAAAGCTACTGCAGAGATAAATACACTGATCTGGTTACTCTTGAAAATGAACACGAGACCATCCAGTTACTCAACGCAGTGAGTGACTCTGATTCCACAGATCTGGCCTGGATCGGACTCTACGATGATCTCAACAGCTGGAAATGGACTCTGGAGGGAAGTGACTTCTTTGGACCGGGAGAGAAAGAGTTCAGGAATTGGTATATATTACAGCCTGCGTATTATGGTCTACAGAACCCTTGTGTCTTCATGAACAATGGAATATGGTTTTTGACTGACTGCCAAAACACACTGACTTTTATCTGTTATGATGGTGAGCCATTTCTATAACAATACATGAGTTGTGATGTTTGAGTTGTATTAATGTTCTGTTAACTAACATTTAACATTTCAGGGAGACAGAATGCCACAGCTAATTATGTTTGGGTTTATGAATTAAAAAACTGGACCGAAGCTCAGAGATACTGCAGAGAGAATCACACAGACCTTCTCAGTATCAGAAATGAGACTGAAAACCAGATAATCCAACATTTATTGCAGAATTACTATTATGGAGATGCYTGGATTGGTCTGTACAGAAGCAGATCTTGGTCAGATCAGAGTAACTCTACATTCAGTAACTGGAGGACAGGGCAGCCAGATAATGCTGGACTGAGTCAATACTGCACTGCTGTGTCATTCAGTGACTCTGGACAATGGACAGATGAAAACTGCAATGATCTGTTTCCTTTCATTTGTTACAATGGTGAGTACATGTCTGGATTGTATTGAAAACATCTAAAGACGGGTCAAAAGTTTGTTTCTTATCGTCTTACATTTTTTTCATCTGATGCTATTTGCTTAAATGTTATCGGTATAAAATTATTATTGTAGACAAAAATTAAATTAAATTAATTTCAGTTACTAAAAAATTAATGAAATAATGAAAATAATGAAAAATCCTTCAAAACTAAAAACCAGCTTCTCAAGATGATGAAACTGAAGAAACTGGGTGATAAAATGTCCAAAAACTGGCTGATGATTTTACTATTATTCTAAAATGTAAAACAAATTAAGAATAAGCGTTTCCAGACATTTCACTTTTACTGTATATAAATGTTAACATCTGACACTTCTTCACAGTGTCATCTTTGGGGTCTCGCCAGTATCATTTTATATCTGAGAATAAGAGCTGGACTGAAGCTCAGAGATACTGCAGAGTAAATTACACAGATCTGGCAACCCTTGATAACACACAGGAAATGAACAATCTGATGAACACAGTTAATGGGAGCTACAGCGGCTCAGCCTGGATTGGACTGTATGATGATCTCAACAGCTGGAGATGGTCACTGGAAGACAATGATTTCTATCAGGCAGGAGAGAGAGAWTTCAGAAACTGGTATCATCAACCAGACAACTTTAGAGGGAATGACCTGTGTGTTGTTATGTACAATGGCAAATGGTTTGATTTATTATGTGACCACATCCTTTCATTTGTTTGCTATGATGGTAAGAACATTTTACTTGTTTAGATTTTTAACTTTTTATTGACCCTTACTGATCATGTGTTTCATATCTCAGGAGGACAGAACGCCACACAGAGATTCATCCTAATCACTGAGAGAAGAAACTGGACGGAGGCTCTCAGATACTGCAGAGAAAATCACACAGACCTCGCCAATGTGAGGAACCTCACTGAGAATCAGATGATCGACAACATAGCAAATGGACCGGTCTGGATCGGTCTGTACAGAAACAGGATTTGGTCAAATGGTCAAGTGAGCAACTATCAAAACTGGAGATCAGAGATCACACACACAGCACAGCAACCAGATAACGGCTATTATGATTATGACCAGTGGGGTGACCAGCGCTGTACGGCTGTATCATTCAGACATTCAGGCAGATGGACAGATGAGCACTGCTTAACCAAAATGCCCTTTTTCTGCTACAGCAGTGAGTTTATTATTTTTGCTTTGGTCAAACAAATCAGATTATCAGATAAGATTATTATTTTGTTCAGCCATAATTTGTCTTAATTTATATTTTTTGATGCATTAATGATCTATGTTTTTTCTTGGTGTTTAACGTTTTGTGACTTACAGGAACTTGCACACAATCATCATGCGGTCCTCGTGAGTATCACTTTATATCTGAGAACAAGAGCTGGTCTGAAGCGCAGAGATACTGCAGAGTAAATTACACAGATCTGGCAACCGTTGATAACATGGAAGAAATGTACAGTTTGGTACGTGGGCTTTATTACGGCTCAGCCTGGATTGGACTGTATGATGATATGAACAGCTGGAGGTGGTCTCTGGAAAACACAGAGTTACGAGGAGGTTTTCAAAGTTGGAATGTCCAGCAACCAAGAAACCAGAATGGAGGGAGTCTCTGTGTGTACATGTCTTACAGGAGAAGAGTGTGGAGGGAAGAAAACTGCTCTATTCCACTTCCGTTTATCTGCTATGATGGTAAGACCGGCTGCTGGCATTTAAAACAGTCAGAACAATGTGTTTCTGATGCTATTTACCAGGTTTCAATTGATTTCTGCAGGACAGAACACCAGTGCAAATTATGTTTCTTACACCGTCTCCAAAAACTGGACCGAAGCTCAAAGATACTGCAGAGAACATCATACAGACCTTCTCAGTATCAGAAATGAGACTGAAAACCAGATGATCCAACATTTATTGCAGAATTACTATTAT